>CM032662.1:1454597-1520602 GCA_019095985.1 Streblospio benedicti
TCTGTGCATTCTAAAAATTTCTTTCATTTAAACAATGTATTAAAATATCTAGAGCAATTTCAATAACAGTGCATGGCTGCACGCAAGGAGCACCCTATCTCTGCCATGTTAAATGTCCAACCTGCCGTTGGAAATCCACAGTACATCTGGCAAAAATGATTATGTAACTGTTTTCATAAGGACGTGTTTTCATAAGGAAGACACCATTGTGTTTTAAAGGTATAATAAATATTAACTTGGAGTATATAAATAATATTTTTTTTCTTAACACTTGCAATGGAAAAGGCATCATTAATTGATACTGGATTTTTAATTTATAGAATTTATATTTTTTTGGCTGAGCATTATCTTTAATGTTTTTCAGTTATCTATTCATGAAATGTGATGTAATGGATATTCAGATGGATGCAATTATGCAAAACAACATTACAATATTCAAGGGTTGAAAACAAAGCCTTGAATGCTGTCTGTGAAGATCTTTTTTATACTGGTAAAGGAGCTTTATCTAGCAGCCAAAGAATTTTTTCTTCCAGCCAGGCGTTTGCCTAAGTGTAAAAAACTAATAAATAAATTAAAAATGTGTCTTGTTTTATTTTTTGTTCATCCAGATTTTTTTATAATAAATATTTTAATAATTTACAAATATAGTAATTACATATGCAAATTGCCCGACGTGACGTAGGATTTGACCTTTTGAACTTACTCAACATACTGAAGGGATTTCCGACGGCAACGCGCTTGACGTTCCACGTGAACGTTGAATCAAAGACAAATACTACTTTGAGTCTGTGGTGTACTTACCAATCTGCATTACCGATGCGTGCTGCCTCTTCATGGTCAACACTAACAATATCATCATTGTTCATCCTCATCACTGCTTGGCTCTGGCTCAAACAAGTAGCCACTAAGGGCCTAAGTTTTCATCTGATTGTGATTCATCTTCTTCAAGATGAGAAATACTCCGCCGTGTCCGAGTCAGTTGCCATGATTCAAATACTGCAGTAGCAGGTGCTTGTTTGCACTCTATGACCTGTCTCGCTGTGACGTGGAGTTGAGTATTTCGTAGATCTAAGATCTAGATTAAGGGGCGGAGCTTGCGAGTCACAATGTGACGTCACATTGTGATTGTGTAGTAAATTTAAACGATGATTATAAAAGATCCAGTCATTATCAAATTATCAGATTAAAGGATATACAAGGTCTATGTCATTGAAATCATCCTCCCAAATTTCAAGAATTTTGGAAATGTGGTTTATAAGTTATAGGATATTATGTTGCCGTTCATTCAAGTGGGAGCTAGACCGTTCGTTCACGACTACGCGTCATAAATTACCCACAAATCCATTCGGCAGAAAAACAACAATGGCTAAAGTTTTGTCGGTATTTGTGCAAATAAATTCACTATATTTTGGTATACACTTATTTGATTATATGTTTTATATGTGATAAAGGAAGTGCATCTCATTATGAAAGAGGCACATACTAACTGCAAGTTTGGTTCATAAAGAGAACTATGAGAAGACCGGGAAATTCCTTTTAGATAGGATTTGAGGTAGATAAAGCTCCTTTATGCATATGCAATTTCGATAAGTATGATAGATTTAGTGCTTATTTATATCAAAGCAGATGGATATATAACTTTTGATGAAACAATATTAAATTGTGATCAGGATTGATATACCAAATTGATATTGACCCATTTCTGTTTCAAATTCAAATCATCATCCAATTTGACAATATGTGGACTCATTTCTATAGCAGCAGAGCTGAAAAAGTATTATCCGTGTTAAGTCTCTCCTAAATCGTATAGTGGGAGAGACATCCCCCCACCCCCACCCACACCTAGAGTTTCTTCCACATACATTAAGACATTAGTGACCTTGAAGTATGAAGGCATTATGTGAATTATACTTTTATAATGATTGCATGTATTGAATATTTTTAGTTGCGCTACAAGGTAAGAGGGGAGTCCATGAAAAGCCCTGGTGATGGAATTTGCAGAATTGCTCAGGAAGAACGTGCTGGTCTTGTAAGTACAAAACTGCAAAACAATGTATATCAATGAACTATTTTTTTCTAAATATGTGATTTTGCAGCAATTCCCTTTCACAAAATATTTAGTTAATACTTCTAGATTTTTATACATTTCATACATAAATAGAAGAAATTGGACCCACATTATTAAATCTATGTAGTAGAATGGCAAAATCTCAAAAGCCCTCTATAGACATTAAAGATTTTTTTAATCCGTAATTTCGTTTAAACTGATTAAGTTGATAAATTTATGAAAAATCTTTAGAGTGAATTGTTAGCTTTATTAAAAGTGCAATTTATTAATGTATAGTTTGTCCCCATAGTAAATCTTTTTGAATTTAACCTCCATATTAATGATCGAAATTTAGGGGTCTATTGAACTTGGACCTTTTTCCAGATTGTGATTGGCACTAGAGGATTATCAGCCGTGAAACGTGCGATGCTTGGCAGTGTCAGCGATTATGTAGTCAGAAACTCGGGCATACCTACTATAATTGTTCCATTCAAATAAGATGGAAAATTTATGTTAAAGACTTTTTTCTAATTTCTCACTTTGTTCAAAACTTGTGGTTAGACTAATTGTTCAAAATAATTGTTTGATCAAACGAAACTGTACTGTTATATGTATGTCCATGTAGAACATGGCAATCCTTGGCGACCTCCATACAATATATAGCTAAATTTGCATTGATCTTGTAAAATAAAAAGTAGTTTTGTTCATCAATTCTTAAGCCAAGGGAGAATTTGTAGTTGTCTAGTCTAGGCTTTGGTGAAGGTGTAAACATTTATCATGAAAATATTCATGTAAGTTACTCATTCTCTTTGAGCATGTCAAAGTTCAACGCCTCTGTTACTTGAAATCAAATTTTGTAGATGTATGTCTGCTTAGTTAACCCACTAGATTGCTAGTCTAAATACTGTATAATACACAAACATTTTATTAACATCCTGTTCAACTCAAATAAAATCATATATATCATGTTTAGTGTAAGTCTTATGTTTGTACTTAAAAACTACTTCTACTATGGACCTTGGAATACGGTAAGATCCATGCATATATTATTATGATGCCATAGATATTTATTTTTCATGCCTCATTTTGACACACTATTTTCATACAACACATTTTTGTTTTGCTTTTAATATTTCAATAACTGAACAACTGCATTTTGTATTTTTTTACTTCATAAATGAAATTTACTGAAATACATGAAAATAAAATCCTGATCAAATTTCAATTTACATTCAAAAAGATATTTACTACAGCTGGTGAACAGCTTTACATTTTATCATCCATGATAATAATATAACCTATCAAACAGGTTTTTGACATTCTTGGCTCTTTAATAATAGTAATTATTTCCCACAGGTTCCCTGGGGGAAATGATTTTGACAGGGTATGCACTGTGTGAGGGTGCTCTTCTGACCCACCTCTATGTCCAATTCTCATTGGCTCAGCCCGACCTTGAGACCAATGTCAAACCTTAGTCTTTTTTCATGATTTATTGTTGAGCACCGCCCTCGGCTTTAAAGATACGACAATGTAAAACGGTCAAAAATAACATGCTCCCAAATGCAAAATGAAGCCGTCTATTGGTTAAATTATGTCACACCCACCAGTCCTCCACTCTAAATGGCCGAGACGGATTTCTTGCATAATCAATTTCGACCTGCCCAGCCCCTGAGCTGTCAATCACGTCGCATAGCCAATCAGAGCAGCGTAGTAAAACTTTCATTCATGATTTGGTGTAAAATTGCATCATCAATAAGGGTATGCCTAACCTGGGCGACCCAACATAAAACGTGCAACACCCGGTGGGGATGTGGGTGGCTTTGCCCCCAGGAGTTGGGTTTAGTTGAGGGTGCCCGGGGAGCATCTAGGGGGTTAGGCCCTCGCCCTTATAAAATAAAAAACGGGGGGTTCGGGGGGTACCCTCCCCAATAATAACATTAAGAAATAATTTTAAAAAATGGTCATCATGTCCTCCTGCCTATAATACTGCTATGAACTATAGAGAGGTGGTCTTCTTATATTTTGGTGTGTGTGGGAGGCTTTGCACCCCAGGAGTTGGGTTTAGTTGAGAGTGGCCGGGGAGCGTCTGGGGGGTAGGCCATCGGCCTTATAAAATAAAAAATGGGGGGTTCGGGGGTTACCCTCCCCATAATAACATTGAGAAATAACTAAAAAAATTGGTCATAATGTCCTCCTGCCTATGATACTGCTATCAACTATAGAGAGGTGGTCTTCTTATATTTTTAACACTAAATATGCTTCCTGAACCTGTTTCATCATTCACCAGGGCACCTCTCACTTAATTTTAAGGCCAAATTTACACATGCAGGTGAGCGATATTAGGACCCTTATTATTCATTTACTCCTATGAGCATAAAAATGGCCGCAGTGAGTGCAGATTGATATGCTCTCAAAATGAAACTTCTTTATATTCTCCTAAAATAAAAACATAACACTAAAATAAATTGTGCATAATGATTCCTTATGCGGTTTTACATATAGTTATCTAGTTTTAAACATGATGGTACAGCCGTTATACCCCAAACGAATGACTTGTACGACGAAGCTTTTGACAGCCAAAACGTGAAATGGTATAGGATGATGTGTCAATGTACTTGGCGAAGCCAAGTATGCGGTGCCGTTAGATCTAGGTGCCACTGGGGTGAGTGCAAGCTGGGGAACACACCCCTCTCGCAAGTGGGTTTTTTGGGGAGTTCCCACCAAATTTTTTGAAAATGTGACAAATTTATATCTTCTATGTACGTCACAGCAACACGGTATGCAGTATTCTTTATAAGGAAAATTCCCGTAGTAAAAATAAACAAAAATAACAAAGGTATCATAATGGTCGAAGATTCATGTTGCGCACCTATATACAGGTTGAAAAACTGAAAAACATAACTATACATGGATACTGTGGTAGGATTCAGAAATGAGTAAACCCATTTTTCTTTGTATGCCTAAAAATATATGTGAACCACCAATTATTACCCGTGTAGTACACCTCTATTACCCGTGTAGTACACCTCTATTACCCGTGTATTATCTATGTAGTACACCTCTATTACCCGTGTATTATCCGTGTAGTACACCTCTATTACCCGTGTATTATCCGTGTAGTACACCTCTATTACCCGTGTATTATCCGTGTATTACGCTTGTATTACCCTTGTATAATATATTTGGTAATTGATTCAAATATTGAAATAAACCATTAAAAACACAGTCGAGTTTCCATAGTTTATTGATTACACACAAATATATCAAAACTTTCTAATCCTTTTAGATGCATTCTTCAAATATATTGACCACTCATCCCAGATCTCCTTTTCTGTGGCAGATGTTCCTTTCTGTACTGCAGCTGTAAAATAAATGAGAATTATGTAACACATTTGATAGAGAATATATCCAAATATAATATACTCGTAGTAACTATTCATGTACACTCTTTGCCACTATTTACTCATGCACGGAACCTATTATATAAGCGTCTCTTTCGTGGTTTCTAGCTCTAGAAAACGATTAATGTTTTTGATTGCAAAAGAATTAGGACGTGGACTTCAGATGTCATTGTCTACAAGTGACATTTGCCACTGGAGGCAGAACATAGGCTACATCTCTTCATCACATCAGTGCTTATTATAAGTGACTGCTATCTTGTTATATAGTAAGGTCCCTTGAAGCTGCAGAATTTTCTGTGTCTACCGTAACCAGTTTGTAAACCATAAATCCACCTAGTTTAACCACAATACACCATATTAATGTGCTGACAGCAAGTATGTGGAGTAACATTTTCTATGATAACTCCAAACATTGCCGAACATCCAAATAAAAATGATAGGAACGATACAGCATTTTTTGTTGTTGCTGCATGGCTCTACATTGTAATTTTTAAAATTATGATGAACTTGACAATGTTTTTTTTTTCCATTTATCATTCTTACAGGAAAAAAATTATATTCAGTAATATTTTCAGTGATTATTGAAAATATTACTCCATGAACTTAGTGTCAGTACATTAGTGAACATGTAAAGTGCCATTATCAAAATAATCTGATGACTCGTGAAAGAATAGCTTGAAATTCTATGAATGTTACAGATGTATAAAGCAAATTACATGTGAAAAATGCATTATTTATTTATAGAAACTGCTTCCTGCTCTTCATTCACATCCTCATAATATTCCATCAGACTACCAATAGCTAAAAGCAGTGTTTGAAATAGTAGGGGGCCAGAGGGCCCTGAGCCCCCAACTTTTGATCAGGGCCCTTAACTTTTAGGACTTGAGGGCCCTGCTGTCCCTTAACTATTTTTGGTGAATATTGGTTAGTCAGAACGAATTCCATACTTTACCACTTTTTTAAGCTAACATTTCAAACACACATCACAACAGGGCCCTCAACTTATGATCAGGACCCCCAACTATTTAAAGTTAAGGGCCCTGCTGGCCCCCAACTTTTTCCTGCGAGTTTTAAACACTGCTAAAAGATTAAGTCATTTAATTACTCATCACCGATATGTATATGTATAAGTTGTGCTGACGGGAAGTTCATGCAATAACATTTTCCACATAACTGAAGTGTATCACTTGAGTGATTAGACATGGCTATGCAGATTAAAATATTGTTGTTAAAATAATTGGACTTATTCCCCAATTAAGAAATGTTCAAAGTGTCTTACTATCTATCAGAGTTTTGATCGATAATGTACATTTCACAAAGCTACAAACCATACAAAATGCGTATACTTGGACTTAGTACTTACATTGAACAAAGCTGTTTGATAGAGCAGTAGCAGTTGGTTCCGCATGACAGTGAATTAGCTGCATCTTTCATATATGCAGACCTGCACTGGGCAAATTTTTGTGAGCTCCTGCCAGTCCTACCCAACAGGTATATTCCTTTATCTTCGAGAGGTAGAATGTGTTCTACCTATGTACCCAGTGCTATGCTTCATGGGTCTGAGACATGGGCAGCATCATCTATTAATGTAAAGCCATGTAGTGTTTGTAAGTCATAGTATACATACCACACACACACACACCCTACCATGATACTGGGGCCAGTGATTCTGACTGATGATAGAGTACGGGAATACGTGTAAAGTCTACCAAAGATTATATAGTAAATTTATATGAATACAACAATACTAAGTCTTGCTCATTTAAAGCATTTTTCATTTAACATTTAATATACTGCTAGAAATTAAAGTAGAAATAAAGTTTACTAACCTCTATTGAACACACATGCAAATCCTTTTACTTAAACACACCCAAATGAACAAATATTAATAAAAGAAAGAATATATTTGTTTATCAGCTGTTCTTCTGCAGTACTAGTACTATAGTACTTAGTATGAGTAGTGCTCCTGCGTCCATAATACGTAAAACGTGGGGATTAAACTATACGACATACGTAAGAGTTGTAATAGCTAAAACACTTGGTCAATTACATATTAGGCATACTTATGGGTATATATATATATTGATATAGGTGTTAACACCATCGCCTGCTCACAGTACAAGCTTTGGGTGCACAGACTACGCATGTCTAAGATGTCAGAGTGAAGCTTGTCCGATGGATGGTAGACCAGATGTCCAGGTTGAAGGGGATGGGTCCATGCTTGATGTAAAGCCCAATTTATGCTATCTTGGAGATATATTGTTATCAGGAGGACGATGCAGACTCGCATTTAGCACTAGATGCAATACAGAAAGTTCAAGACGCTGCTCCCTAATCTGACATCCAAATATGTAACTTTAAAGACCCATGAGAAAATGTTCTCAGCCTGTATCCATTCTGCCTTTCTTCAATGTAGTGAAACCTGGGCACCGTCTGCTGCAGTCCTTTAGGGGATCTATGATTTATGAAACGTTGGATTTGCAGAGTTAAACCTGATGATGATATACCTCTTCCACTATATGCTCCACAAAATGTTAGGGGATTGTGGTGTCCTTCGAACTGCGCTCTTGAAAGAACAGATGGTACGGATATATGCATGCAGCAATCCTCCTCTTGCATCAATTTTGTCATGGTTTCGTCGGGTGCATGGCATCGAAGAAAGACTTGGATGGAATGTGTGAAACCCGAATTGAAAGACTATCTGCAACCTCCTTAATACATACAAGTATGTTAGAAATGCGTGGACAGTTGGCATGAGACACTGCCAACAGCTGCCTACCCCAAAAACTGGGACACCCTCTTCAGTGGACATACAAACCGTTGACTGTCGTAGCAGTAGTTCTCTACCCTAACTTTGGCTACAAATGCATTGATAGATCTATATATGTGTGTGTGTGTCGATGCAAGAAATGCAACTGGTCTTTTATTTCATTATTTGTGGTAGAAATACTGACTCAAAATATGCACAGTGATGTTGAGGACATTGTGACCAAATAAAAAGAAATTAAATATGTTAAAACATACTTTTTGGTGGAGTAGCATCATTTTCGTTTTTGAAGAATTAACAAATTCAATTATCTAAAATGCATTGTAAACGTAATTTGAAATAAAAAGTATGATCTTTATGCATTGTGATAATAGAATTATGGTGGACTTTTGAAGAATTCCTACACACTGTATATAAAGGACTTCATTATAATTTATATTGTGAATGTCATATGCTGCACACGTATAAACTTGTCAAGTCTAGTTGACATGTATCCATACAGGTGTATACCACGTGTATCTCTACCCGTGCTGTACACGTGTAGAGTATCTCTACACGTATATCTCTACCCGTGTATATCTCTGTACAGCACGGGTAGAGATACACGTGTAGAACACGTATATCTCTACACGTGTACAACACGGGTAGAGATACACGTGTTCTACACGTATATCTCTTCACGTGTACAACACGTGTATCTCTACACGTGTTGTACACGTGTAGATAAGGGGTATATCGTTGCACCTCAGAGTATCCGTACATTACACGTGTACTACACGTGTAACTCTACACGTCGTATACACGTGTAGAGATATACGTGTAGTACACGTGTAATGTACGGATATACGAAGCAAACATGAAGCAGCACCTTGAATATTTTCTTTTTATTCCAAAGATCTAGCTTGAGAAACAAAGTAAAACCAGATTTTTTGAGTCCAGTTCTACTTCTCTAAAATTTGTTTATATTAACCATACACCAATACAAATAATTAGAGCCCTACAAAATTGCAAATGAGGATTAAACTATGCTTAAAGGTATTTCATATAGTGTACCAATTTTGATATGCATGTGTTGTAAAAATAGATTAAGTGTCTAACCCTAAAATTAATGTTAAGCAGCATTTGGAGTCGAAATAGTCCTCCTTCACAAATACATTCCTTTGCATTCGTTTTACTATATCACTATGGTTCCTTTTGATAAACATACAGGCGGCTTACAGGCGCCTCTTTTATAAAGCGGGATTCAGTTTTTCTGCTTGTGCGCAATCCTCTAATGAATAATTTTCCCTAAAAAATTCATATATAATCTTATTGGAAGGAAATATGCCAAAAAAGGTGGTTTCAGCTGTTCTTCTGAATTCCCCACCTTCTCTGCGCACAAGCCTGAACGTAGTCTCCATACTCTATATAATATATTTAGAGTTTTGAGGAGTAAGAGACTGGGAATTTCATGGCGTTCAATCGTTACATAGCGTTTGTGTGAAAAATACACAAATACACCCGTGACCCTATCCCCCACCCCATGCAAAGAAAACAGACGGCGCTGCACTGTGAGTTTGTTTACTAACAAAAACATGTGTGATTGCTATTATTTGTAAGAACTACACTAAAATTAAATCAAATTGAACAGAAAATCTTTCACAACATTGTTTTATTTTGTGACATAAATCCATATGGAAGGAATTTTAACAAAACATTTTCCAAGTTCCCTCTCCATTTCTGCTATACACAACAAGTTGAGGCAGTTGAAACATGACGTGACTAAATTGTCAACAAGAGGACCATAAGGGTCCTAATAGCGCTCACCTGCATGTGTAAATTCGACTTTAAAATTAAGTGAGAGGTGCCCTGGTGAATAATGAAACAGGTTCAATCTATACAAAATGTTTTAGATGCACCCCTGGAAAGGGTCAATTTTACATTCATGGTCATGATTCCAATATTATACGATGATGCCATACATGCAAGTTTTGTGAAATCAAACAAGTTTTATGCAAGTTTTGTGAAATTCAAATTCGCCAAAAATGAAATTATTTAGTCAAAAATTCCAGAAAAGGTAAATTATTAATTATTATTTAATAAAGTTGAAACAGTTTTCATTTATGATGAAACAGTTTCATTTTTGCAGTTTGCATTATGACAAACAGACTGTTTGCATTATGACTAAATTATTGCATGGATCTGTGGATGGGGTTTTGCAGTTTGCATTATGAAAAAATGCAGTTTGCATTATGACTAACAATTGTTGACGGCCGAAAGGTGATCACAAAAGTTCACATACTGTTTCACAGCAGGTGAGCTAAAAATGAACAAAAAGATGACCAAGATCGTTCGATATCGTTTACTTGTCCTTAAAATTAAACAAAAATATGTATATCGGGAGAAGGGTCAGTTTTCATCTGATGCATTGATTCAAGGAAAATAACATGATCTTTATATTATAAAATTGGTGAGAAGTCTGATATGCTAAAGACTATATTTGATCAGCACAGAAGGCCTGGCAGCAATTCTTCACATGTTTCATTAGACTTCACCAACCAGATTATCAAGAGGACCCCAGAACTTTGGAGAACATCAAGATATTAGACTGTGACCCACAATCACGATGAATAGATGGTAGATTTGTGGAGGATTGAAAGCTTTAGAGACAGTCTTCAATAAAATGCTCAATAGATTGTTACGGAGTTTGATTATGTAAATATTGTGTAAGTTTGGAAAAATAAAATTGATGGACACTGGGGCACAATTAAAATAAGAACCATTATCATTGATTCCGAGGTACAATGTACCGTCTGATGGCCATATAACCTATATCATCTGCCACATAACTTTTGTAACAATTTGGTGAAAATCAAATAAAAAATTGTTATTGTGCAAATACTTATTGTGAACAAATGATGGATGATTGACAGACGAAAGTTGATCACAGTATTTTTATTTTTATCACTTAATGTAAGGTGAACAAGAGCAAAACAAAACAACTTCAATACTGCATATAATGGACGGATCACAATAACTCACATGAAGCACTTTCAAACTAAGCACATATTTCATTCACTTAAGGTAGCAAGTTGCCCAAGACTCCCAAAACTACAGCTGGAGTTCCCTTATAAAATCGGGAGCAAAACAAAAAATGGCTTAAAAATTATATTTTCAATCGTGCAAAAAAAGAAGCTCTTTACAGGTTGGAGTTCCATAGTAAATGAAAATATGGTTTTCCATAAGTGGCTCAGCTGTCTTGAAGTATTTAAAATGTTATAATGTAAAAATAATAGCTATTGCATATTCATTGTTTGGGTACTTGCGACCTTAAGAAATGATGCTTTACAAAAACTTCTAATAGAAAATGGCTTGATTATTGGACGGATTAGATATTCCTTAGACGCATATTAAAGTCAATGTTACACCACAACCATACTCTCTGATATTGGCATATTGATAACTGCAGTGATGATGGGTACGCTGCGGTTCTTCTTCATGACAAATACCTGAAGAAAAGGAAAGAAATGCGATCAAATACAAAATCAAAGAAAGTATAACATTAGAATACAAGGCCATGTACATGTACTTTACTTGCAAAGTATTTGGATGTGATTTTATCTAAACAAATAGAAGAAAGCAGTATGTTAACATATGAAAAATAAGATAAGAAGATATGCAACAAAAACATTTTTTCCCAATGATATACATATCTTGACATCTTTATGAATAAATTTTGATTCATTACATAAGCTAACAGTGAAAGTGATTATGTGAAGTAAAGTTGAGGATCATATGAGGAGGGGCTTTCAATATAGTGATAATCTTTACTTCAAAATGTTTTCTCGAGCAACATATTTAACATGCGCTTTAAATTTTAATTCAATTGTATATAAATGTTTCAGTAAAATTATCAAAATAACATATATTAATGTTGACTCCAGGAGGAATGTTTATTTCTCAATTGTTGTTCTTACATAGTAAATTTTAATTCAATTGTATAAAAATGTTTCAGTAAAATTATCAAAATAACATTTATTAATGTTGACTCCAGGAGGAATGTTTATTTCTCAATTGTTGTTCTTACATAGCAATATGTTAACAAGATGTTGCCATACATTTTACTTCAGAGATAGTTTAACAACAATTAACATGTAAGAGTAATTCGTAACTTACCTTGATTGTATCAGAAATAGCTTTATCATGCAAGCACTCAACAAATGTCTCAAAGGAATAATTCAAACCTGGGACTAGCAAAGGTGCCTGCAATAGAGGTGGGTTTAAATTTAACATACAATTTTACATGTATATGTAGTGTTTATCTATGGTTTTTCATTTGTCAAACTGAGTTAGTGATCCATATGAATGACGCAAAATAACATATTCTACGATTAAACTGCTTTAAGCAACTGAAAGATGAAGAGGTTACCATAATTTTCTGCTGTTTACATATTGATATATTGCATAACATAACTGGACAAAAAAATCATAATCTGTTTGTGCAATTAAAATACATACCTAAAGGTGCAGAATTTTACATGAATAGGTTTACAGTAGAACATCTCTACTAGGACCACCTTTAGGACATTTCTCAGGTAGGTGGTCTCTAGAGAGGTGCTCTCTATTAAGAGGTTCATTTTGGCAGCTTTATGAAAGTTTGGGACTGAAAAGTGGTCTTATTATAGAAGTGGTCTTAATTGGAGGTTCCACTATATTTAAACAATTTGTCTCAATACTGATCTTAACATTAATGACCAGAAAATAAGCAAAACTTACATGAATAATGGTCTTGTGTATACCATATAGTTTGTCGTCATATTGGAATGTGATATACAGATCTAATATAGGAATGCTGAGTGATGTGTTTTGCAGATTTACTGTAAGCTTGAACATTGGCCCAATACCTTGCACCTATAAAAAAAAAGATAGTGGTTGTTTGAGAAAACTTGCGCAAGCCTCCTCCTATAAGTAGAAATTTGAGGAAAAATCTTAAACTGGTTTATGATAAAAACTAACAAAAATATTGAATCTTGCCAGATTAAAATAATGACCACAAGTCTGATTACATCTCATATTGTGTATAAAAATGAAGACTTACATGTGCAGCCAACTTAAGTGGCTCTTGTGGATTTGATGATATTGGATTCAGACCCTTGTTCAGGGTATTAACATAATTTCTTGCGGTCTCAAGTCGCAATCTGTATAAGTCATGTTGAAATTGACGATGCATTGCTACAATACACGATTATTTACAATGAAACAAACTTACATTGCATGTATAAATTTGGTTTTATCTCTGCCTCTGAATGATCCACTAACTATGCAATTCATATAAATCGACACTTCTTCCTTATCATAAAGTATAGATTGTACTTATAATCTAGTATTTAGATTTGAACGTCTAAGACTTAGCAAAAGACGTACAGACACTGGACTCTCTTTCCCTCATAGTTTGATCAACAAACAGCTTGGTCTTTTTGGGCACATTAAGCTTCATGCTCTGAGCAGCAGGCGGTCCTCCCAGCATATCCTTCTCTTCAAACGCAGCCGTTCTTTTCAGCATTTTCACAATCATACCACCACCTGAAATATATTGAGATGCATACTTAGATGAACTTGTTGTCTCTAGTCAATAAAAGGAGAGCTAGGGAAGGGTACTGTCTTGGCGTGCCAGGAAGAAAGAAGTTATTCTCAGGAAAAGTTATCTTTATATATCGATTTTTATTTTTCAATTCACAAATAAACTTTTAAAAACATTCCGATATTCCACTGGACAGACTTGTCTTATGGAGATTTTTTTTTAAGAGGTATATATTTCATTTTATAATGAAAACAATATTTTGCTATTTTTCTTTGATGAAAATGGGTTTTGGTAATATTTATCTTATATGTTACACAGAGGATGATAGCATTATCAGATAACAAACTAAAATTCACTCTTCATACAGTATTTAAAATATGTTTTTATTGAGTTTTTCGGTCCCTGTATAAAAAAACCTTCCAAATTGTGCAATACTAATTGCCTTTAAAAGTTTGTCACACATAAACAGCAAATGTGCAACAGTAATTATGCACATAGTATAGGGTGTCAAGTTCAAATGAAGAAATCAAACCTCTGGTTGCCATCACTAACGTGTCCTCTTCTCTGCCAAATCTTCCAAATTTCATGGCTGTCACAACATCTTCAGAGTTGAAAACATTTACTAAATACTTATCCCTGAAACAAAAATATTATACAAATAAAGTAACAAAAATATTCATTGATATCCTATGAATTCAGACACAGTAAATTATATAAATTTGTATGTCTTACCTATAAATATGAACTTGACAGTTGGATAATGCTAGCATAATAGCTTTGAACCCACGTTGTTTATTATCCATCAGTTCCATTGTGGTAATTGACGCAGGCATCTTTACACTCCACAACTTCTTTCCCTGTAAAATAGTTGGATGTACATTTTTGCAGATAGAAATCTTCAATGTAAAACTATGCTTTTGTATGGTATTATGTGATTTATTCACCATGTGAGCTGAGTAGCATAGACTAAATGCAGTGAGCTTTCTAATTACAATTGTAATTGCCCCCAAGCCTGACACCTCCTATATATACATATTTGCTAAAATGAAGAAAGCAAATAATTACCTTGGATGTAAAACCTTGAAGTGTATCATCCATACATGCAACAATAATGTTTTTGTTGACTCTTTGGAGACCAATTGGCTGTGCATTTAATTCAAAGCATACCTTCCCAGCTTTACTTCCCCTGAAATTTAGCATGCACATGTACATAAATGTGTGTTCAACAGCAATGTTTCTCAGCTGCTAGTATGTACCATGTTTGTGAGTGTGTGGGTGTGTGGGTGTGTGGGTGTTTGTTTGTGTGTGTGTGTGTGTACAAAAATGACATTTCAAACGAGCTATTTGCTACAAAAGTAAAAAGAAAAATAGGATTGAATAATTCACATGTTCATTATGTAACTAACCTCTTGAGATTATAAACACAGCCATTTCTGCAGGCCACTACAATTCTGAACTCGACATCATACAGACCACTGACACTGAGAAAGACAGGTACAGCAGGCAGATCCATCTAAATGATTTTAATCGTATTATTACCACACACATATAATACACACTGTAGAAGAGAATACAAAGGCTCAAAAGTGCCATATTTAGTGAGCAACGTGTCTTCTACTTATAGCAAACTAAGACTTTTTGTGGAACAAACCCCTTACTAACCATTTTCAGATGCATGCTCTTGCAAATGTTCTCAAAAACGCTTGTTTCCATGGTAATATCATGTAACATTTTCATGTAATGATTGATAAGTAACACTAATTTTGATAAAAGAAACAAAAACAAAAGTGATATAATGCTGAATGATACATCAAATTAAAGTTAAAACATCCTCACTTAACATATACCATAAACTATGCAAAATAGTGTACCGGTTTCATATTTTTCATATAATCTTCATTGTAGATCACTGCACAGGGAGTTCGTGTGCATGTAGTCAACTCGTGAGTTCCATTTAATACACTACTTTACACTACTTTAATCTTAATAAAATTTCTCAAAATCAAAGACATCTGATAAATGATAACACCGGGTGTGCAATAAGCAATTTCAGCAAAAGATTGTTTACACATTATTTAGTTTTGTTATTACGTATGTGACACACGAAATGACTTACCGTGCTAAGGACAGTGAATGCTTCTGGGTCAAGTACATAGACTTGTTTACTTTCAGTCCCCAACACCAAACAGCTGATGGCATCATCCTCAGACATAGACTTTTTCAGGGTGTCTAGACATGTTATTACAGTCTGAAAAATAATAGTTAAATAATTAACAGTAGAATTTCTTTCAAGCACTATGTTAAAAATTAGGGATGGGGCAAAGCTTCAAACCTTCGTTCGTCAACCTTTACCTTTGAAGATTAGTTGTACAGCCAAACCTTCAGGAGCAACCTGACTTCCTTCTTTCTATTGCATTTTTGTGAATGCATGTTCAAATGATAAGTCAGCATGTTGCATAATCAACTGACTGACCATTAACCATTTAAATCACTTAGGCATTGAGTTGTTATATAACTGATAATCAAGAATGTTAGTATGATAACTAGAGTGGATAATGGCTGTAATTGACCTTATAGCATCAAAATTAGTCAAATAGCTAATTAACTTTGCTTGAGGCATTGTCCAACAGGAGTGAATATCAGAGAGCCACTAACTGGTCATTTAAGGTGAGTACTTGAGTTGTGTCCAAAAGTTAAGTTTCCAGTAACTGTTAATCAACTGCCACCTATGTGATAATAAGTTTCAATAAGCAGTCTAAGTCTAGATTGGTCAATACCATTGTCCACTGACCATTATTTAACCTACTTTTCAATGAATGTTCGAAAGTTTGTTAGGTGGTGTCCCGAAGGTTCGAAGGCTAAAACGCACCAAAGGTCCCATCTCTATTAAAAATCTAATGACCATACTTGTTTTAGAATGCTATGTTTTAATTTTCCACAAAGGTCTATCAACAAATTGTCACTTACAAACTGCCAAAAGAATATGATTATATGCTTATTTCTCTAAAAAAAGAAACAAAAATTGAAAAATGTACTACATGTACTTAAAGAAGCAAAGTGATAATGCAATAGTGCACGGGATTTATAATATCACTAAGTCTATGAAATCTGACTGTCATCAATATATATATAAAATTGCAAACTTCATGCATCCACATAGCAGTAATTGAGTTACCTGTCGTTTGAGAGGAGCGTGCATATGAAGCTCCTTGAATGGTTCTACATCAGTTGGTGAAAGTTGCAGAAACTTGAGTGAGCGCACAGTTAAGATTGCCCCATCAGCACGCAAGCTTTCTAACATATCTCGTAAAACTCCAACATCAATTTTACCCTATCAAATAATAATATAAAATAAGATAATAAAAATAAAATTAAAATAAAATAATAATAAAAAAAAACATTTCTTTTAATATTGTAAAACTTAATTTTGATGTGTTGCTTCTCTAAGACATATTTATCTTTGGAATATAAATATATTAAGCAGCACTTTTGAGCTCGCAAAGATCCATTTCAAGATATACTAAAGTGTATCAATTAAAAATTACTTATATTATTCTGGCATATATACTTAAAGCAACCCATGGAAAAGAGACCTAAGAAGGATTTCAAAGTCAATAATATATTCTATCATTCCGTGCAAAAATCACCGCCAATAACCCACGCTGATTGGTCAATCAGCATGCTCAATTTTGCGATGGAAAACACGCTCCAGAGCGCGCGGAGACCACTACTACGGCGCTAGTCTAAACTCCTCACATTATCGCTGACGTCGCAAGGCGTGTTCCGTGTAGCGGAGAGCAGAAGTTTAGACTAGAGCCGTAGTACAAGGTCTCTGCGCGCTCTTTTTTGGCAAAATTGACTTGCAATGAGAATGTTATAATATGATTTATTTTAAAATAAAATGGATTTTAGTCATGATATGGGAGATTGACCACTCGATAAATGTCAACGAAAAATTGAGCATGCTGACGCCTGATTTACCCACTGCTGAGGGTAAATCAGGCGTCAGCATGCTCAATTTTGCGATTGACACTCCAATCTCGTGGTCAATTCCTACAATTTCTGTCTTCTTTGCCATTCAGTCTCCATGTATCCTTGAATGAGTTCATTGTGTTGGTAAATATGTAAATTTATTATTTTCATCTTTCACAACACAAAGAATTTCTATCCTTGAACGAGTTCATCGTGTTGGAATACACATATATACATTATTTATTAGTTCATCTTTACACAACACAAATATAATATTTACTGTTGACAGTTTCGGTAACTCCTGTCACCATTTTCAAAACGTCTCTGCGCATGTCAAGAAAGAGGAAGAACATATAGTAGGGGCTCTAACTAAATGTGGCTACCCAAGATGGTCTTTTGAAAAAGTGAAAGCACAGATAGAAAAGAAGAAGGAAGGAGGAAAGGACAAGAGAAAGAAAAAGAATAAGGACTCAGCAGGCTCCAAAGGATTAGTCATCTTACCTTACGTAAAAGGGGTAACAGAGGGTATTTCACGCATCCTCAATAAGCACCAAGTGTCTACAGCGGTGAAGCCCCTACAGACTATCAGGAACATTCTTGTTCATCCTAAGGACAAACAGGATAAGCTAGAGAAATGTGAAGTGGTGTACAAAATTCCCTGTAAGTCTTGCAAGAGTGTGTATGTTGGGGAAACTGGCAGAAAACTGGGCACCCATGTAAAAGAACAAATGAAGGATGGGGAGCAGAACAGTGGGGGATCTTTCACCAGAGCAGCGAGGAAAGAATCCCTAACCCAAATCAGCAAGAGTGCAATCACAGACCATGTAAAACAGAACAATCATGAAATAGACTGGGAGGAAGTGAGTGTACTGGATAGGGAGGGGGATTGGAGAACAAGAACCATCAGGGAGGCGAAAAAGATACGAGGACAGAAGCAGGTCATGAACCGAGACGAGGGGGCCTTTCAACTCTCTCACGTGTACGACCCGATTTTCGGCATCGGAAGTCGTGCTGAGTGACTTGACATGCGCAGAGACGTTTTGAAAATGGTGACAGGAGTTACCGAAACTGTCAACAGTAAATATTATATTTGTGTTGTATAAAGATGAACTAATAAATAATGTACAAAGAATTTCTAACTGTTTATAACTAAAGACCCTACGCCGATATACAAAAAGAAGCTGATAGCAATACTCACGAGACTGAGACAACAAAATAAGATAACGGAAGCTCAGTACAGACACCTCTACCCCACATCGGAGAGCATACCCAGAATGTACTGTACACCTAAGATTCACAAGGAAGGCAACCCGCTACGCCCCATTGTAGACTACACAGGATCTATAGGATACAACAGTTCCAGAGCTTTAGCAGACCTCCTTGGACCTTTAGTGGGGCTGAATGACAGACATGTGTAGAATTCCAAAGACCTAGCAGAGAAAATGAGTGTGATATTGTTAGAAGAAGACCAGATTTTTGCATCACATGATGTTATGTCGCTGTTCACGAATACACCCATTGAGAAAGCACTGCAGGTTATTAGGAACAGACTAGAGAAGGACACCACTCTGAGGAAAAGGACTATGCTTAACCCTAACGATGTAATGGAACTATGTGAATTCATATTGACAACCACATATTTCAAGTTTAGAGGAAGTATATACATGTACCAGCAAAAGTTTGGCAAGGCTCTGGGAAGTCCTGTCTCGCCAATCGTAGCCAACCTATTTATGGAATGGCTTGAAGACAAAGCAATAACCTCTGCCCCAATCTCATGCAAACCAAAGTTTTGGAAACGATATGTTGATGACATACTAGAAATCATCAACAAAGGGGAAACGCAGAATCTTACTGACCACCTAATCACAGTTGATGACTCAGGCAGCATCCGGTTCACCCACGAGGAAGATCACAACAACTCTATTCCATTTTTAGACACACTCATAATGAGGACACCTGATGACTCTGTGAAATTGTTGGTATATCATAAGAAAACTATTACAGATCAATATCTTCACTTTACTTCACATCATCCAGTGCAGCATAAACTAGGAGTCATCCGAACACTGTTGGATAGATGTGAAGACATAGTTACAGAGATAGATGACAAGAAAATGGAAGAACACATCATAGATGCTCTGACAAAGTGTGGCTATCCGAAGTGGTCGTTTAAGAAGGTAAAGAAACAAATAGTGGAGAAGATGGAGAGAAAGAAAGAGAAGAGAAAGAAAGATCAAGACCGAGTGAAATCAAACGGCCTTGTGATTCTACCATATGTAAAGGGTGTCACTGAAGGAATTACAAGAATCCTGAATAAGCACAATGTGGCAACTGCTGTATAGACAATCAGGAATTTGTTGGTGCACGCAAAAGATAAAGTAGAGATGAGTGAAAAATGTGAAGTGGTGTATAAGATTCCTTGTGGATCTTGTGAGAAAGTTTACATCGGGGAAACAGGAAGAAAGCTGGGCATTAGACTAAAAGAAGATCAAAAAGACGTTGAACAACATGGAAAGTTGAATTTTACCAAGGCTGCCAAAAGAGAGTCTGCTACAGAATTCAACAAAAGTGCCATCATAGATCATGTCAATAAAGAAAATCACAAGATTGATTGGAAGGGGGTCAGTTCTGGAGAGAGAGTGATGGTAGGACTAGAGCTATCAAGGAAGCAGTTCACATCCAGATGCACAGTCAGACCATGAATAGAGACAAGGGGGCCCACCAGCTTGCGAGAGTCTACGACCCAGTGCTTGCCGCAAATGGGGACGGCCGCCGTCAATCATGACCTGACATGCGCAGTAGTGTGTTTTAAAATGTCTTCAGAAACAGACAAAACTGTCAAACAGTTAGAAATTCTTTGTATTGTGATGAAAATAATAAATTTACAGTCTCCATGTAGATTGGTTAAGAGGTAGAGACAGAGTATTTTCCTACTTTAAGAATGAAGAGTCAATTATTTCTCTGTTTTGATACTTCATGATTAGCTTTCATACTCTGAACAATTTCTCTATCAGGAATACAATGTACCTGGTGCACCTGGCCGCATGATGTAATAAATGAGGCTGGTTACCATCAACGACATTTAGTTCTGCAGGGTTTTTAATTACTAGATGTATTACGGTTTATGTGTTAGTGGATCAGTGTGTATTTTTACTATTCTGAGATGTTTATATTCATTAACCAATGATGTTGGGACATCTCTCAGCTCATTAGGACTTTCTGCAGATCGGGTTTTACTGTGGACTAACCAGCAGAAGACTAGCTTGACTTTCTAAGGGTTATATCAGTGTTTGAAACTCGCAGGAAAACGTTCTGATCATAAGTTGAAGGCCTTGGTGTGATAGGTGTTTGAAATGTTAGCAAAAGAAAGTGGTTGCTTTTATAGACACATATTTGAACATAATAAAGGATGGAATTTACTATGAGTCAACAATATTCACCAAAAATAGTTGAGGGACAGCAGGGCCCTCAAGTCCTAAAAGTCAAGGCCCTGGTCAAAAGTGGGGGGCTCAGGGCCCTCAGGTCCCCTACTATTTCAAACACTGTTATTAACCAATGTTATTTATGCATTTTTGTCATCATCATGGCGGTTATTTTGAAAAATGACGATAATAATTGTTGCCTATTGAATTCTTGGGCATCTGGTGGGATTGAGCTCTATAGGGCCTATGGTTACCAAATCACCTGAAAAAAACTTTCTAGTCACAATTTAAGGATTCACTATAGGGCCCTATGGAATAGCAATTAAACTAAATTATTTCACAATAAAATCAGTGATAACTAGGGAGAAAAAGGGCAGCAGTAAAAACCGGAATAATTTAGTGTGGCGATAACGGCTACCATATTACTAAAACATTACCCTTATATTGGTGGGAAAAAATAAGAACATGAACAATCAAATTCATAAATTTGTACAGAGAAATTACTTGTAATAATGATAATAAACTTTTACCTCTTTAACTTGATTCCATAGATCTTGTTCCATTGGATTTATATCCATGGTTGGAAGCGTAAATTTGAAATATGGGCGTAGATTTTTGTAGACGTAGATATAGGGCCCAGAAGCAACTGCTATGGCTGTGACATGAACAATGATAATTCGAAATTAGTCTCATTTAAATTGTTATACCGGCATAATAGTTGTGGGTTTACCAGCATTCATACTTTAAAGCGTTAAAAACGTGATTCTTCTGTTGCAACTCTATGATTGTTTATGTTCATATAAAAAAAAATGTGATTTTTCTGTTGCAACTCTATGATTGTTTATGTTCATATAAAAGTACTGTACTGTACTTAATTACCATTTATAGATAACTATTTGAAATAAAATCAACCCACCTGGTGTTCTTGGTTCATTAGTGTCCATGTAAAAAGTGACCACTCCAGTTGGTAGGTCAATAATTGTATTTTCTGTCATTAAACTTGTACCTGGAAAACCATATGCCATTTACACATGTTGCTATTTTAGAGATAACTATTAAATTTCAGATTTGCAAAAGACGCTAAATCAACATTAAACGAATAAGAAACCGTTTATCAAAATAGACATAGGTATCAAAATATTTTACTATTGTCCTGAAACTAATTTTATTCCACTACTTTTTGGCTTATAACAAAAATTTTGTGTGTCTAAGCAACCTAGAAAGATATGCACATGTACAAAAATTTAAGCATTTTCTGAATTTCAAACTTTAAATTTCAAATACAGGACGGTATACCCATTTTGATCAGGTAAAGCCAAATTAAAACGTAAGAGCAATTTGCATAGTTGGGACAGCGTCCGACAGACACTGACCTAAATTAGTGGACGAAAACTCATTATATTTGTCCATGTATCCAAATGCATAGGAGACTATGCAACACCTTTTAAGCAGTGATCGAATGTGAAATCTTGAACTAATATAGATTAAATGTATCCAAAAGCATGAACACAGCTGTTCCAATCATCGTCAATATGCCTTTTACCAAAATGGATGTTTTAACAAACTTAGTCTGAAAGTTTCTGTAAGTGTGTACACCTTTCCAAGTTATGTAGAAACACAAAAATTCTTATTTGGGTGCGGCATTTCAATGTGTATCATTTCCAATAATTTTCAGAATGAGTGTCTAAGGAAAAAAAATGGTTACAGGCCAAAAAGTAGTGGGGTTACTGGCCAAAAGGTAGTAGAATAAAATTATTGTCATGACAATATCATCAAATGGCCACAATACCTTTGTAAACCTTCAATTTAATGTCATATGTTCCAGTGCCAAGATCAGCGATAATAAGTTTGTTATCTCCATCTGCATGTATGTCTGACAAACATATGCACTGAGAAAACGTGTATAAGTTTGCAACAGGATCATAATGAGCATTCAACCATTTATCATCATCTGCAGTTCTGAAAATACATAGAATAATTTGATAACATGAAATGATTTTGACTTATTGGACTCGGGAATATTGTAAACAAAGTAGCTCAACAGCAGCGCATGGTGACTAACGAGGTTACACTGGTATCGTGCACGTCACGTGTCACAACTTCTTGGGAAATGTTTGGGGGATCAAGGTTAGATGACAAATGATGAGACAAATAGAAACAGAAGTGTGGCAGAGCCAAATCCGTGTGTGATTAAGAAGCTGGCGAAGTATGAATATGTCTCTAATTTCTAAGCGTCTGGGGAGGTTAGCCAAACGTTCTAAGGTGTATGTCCGTACGCATATGACTGGTCATGTGTGAACAGAAGATCGTGAGTTTGAGTCCATGGCCTTCCAAATCTTTAGAGTTCCCTGAAAATTGGCCACGATGGGACGGTCCGGTCGGGGAATTCCTGAGCTTGAGCCCAACCAAGTGCCACCAAGCCACAAGGATATAGAACTCCCGCCCTGTCTCTCCCTTCCTTGGTTTCACGAAACCCAGGGACAGCAGCGAGTCGTCGAGGAGTTGGGGGAGTCTGTAAACAAAGTGGCTTGGCAGTAGCACAGGTTAGTGGTTACACTCTGGTATTGTGCATGTGTCACGACTGCTTGGGAAATGTTCGGGGGATCAAGGTTAGATGACAGAGAATGCGACAGAAATAGAAACATACGATGTACAAGTGTGGTAAAGCCTAATCTGTATGTGATTAAGAAGCTGACTAAGTCAGAAGATCGTGAGTTTGAGTCCATGGCCATCCAAATCTTTACATGGTTCCCCAAAAATTTCACAATATATCATTATATGTAAGTAAATCTTTATCATTAGACCTACTCCAAATCGGGTTAGGACTATATCACATAGTCCAGTGGGATTCAAACCCACGACACAAAATCGCCTAGCAGTTCAGGCTAACTCACTAGTCCACTGTGCTACTTAAACAAAGTTCTCTGGTAAGCACTGGTCAGACAGCATCTATTAACGATTGCCAATGTCGGTTTTATAAGAATGTAACAACGGTTTCTTCTGAGAATTTAATGGTAGATGTGCGCGACACCACATTGACATACGTCAGCAGAGCGTCACGTCACTAAAATGTACATGTGACGACCTGCTAAAAACATATCAATTTCTTTTATTCTACTTATTACATAATATGGACTTTTAGTCTCATGCAAATAAATAAATATATACAGAACTAGGTCTACATAGATGCACGCGTCAGCACTCCGTCAGACGTTAGCAGATCTTTTCGTCACTAAAATGCTGGCGAGTGCATCTATCACAAATACATTGAAAATAATATATTGCTGCCACCTTTTTCGGATCAAAACTTGTTCCTTATATATAGTACTATATTTATAGACCACCAATCGCTAAACCGGCCATACTAGAGCATATCAATCGCACTGTTCGGCCATGCACACAATCCGTCATTTTACGTCTGAAGAGAACTCCCCAGTATAGAGGTCCCCAAATTTCACCTCATACATAAGATTTATAGTTTATGTAAGCATGGGCCATGGCCGGTTATAGCAATTGGTGATCTAGTACTACAGTAATTAATTACAAGACCAACAGTGATAGAAGGAATTACTAGGCTGAATCCCCATATCAGATTCATAGATTATGAATGTTCGAGACTGTGAAAAGTGGTATTATTTTTAGCGGTGGTGTCAATAGATAGGTGGTCTTTATTGGAGGTTCGACTGTAATAGAAAGTCAATCTGAAAGAAACACCGTCACCAAGTCTAACAAAATTGTCTCTGCACAGTTCTACTTGACAATACATTCAGTAACCTTACTTTTTATCTTCCATTATTGATTGACAAATACTGTAGAGTCACGCTCTTGGATTGTAGGGAGTAAATGTGTAAATATCTAATACGCTTTCAAGTTTTATTCCTTTACCAGTGTTTAACAAACTTCCACCCAACAAATATGTAGGTCACCTGTGTTTATTAGGTCAGAGAGATGTTAACCTGCATGTTGTTTATATGAGTATTCGTTGTACTAGTAAAGAATGGTAATGAAATAGGAGCATAATCCATCATGATATTTGCAAGACCCTTGCAGGAACCAGAATATGGTGGCTGCTAAATCTCTTGATAATGCTATGCAAATCACCCTTATTATCAATTTCTTAGATGTTTACCTAAAACTCAGTGTGTGAAACTGATATCGTGAGCGGCTCGTGTTCAATACCACCCAGACTCATCCAGACTAAACTAAAAATTAAAATAAAAAAAGACAACAAATGGAAAATTTAGAATTAATAGGAAAGCGTAAGAAAAAAATACCCAAATGCCCCAATCCCTTATTCGTAAAATGGTTGACTGAGTGGAAAGAAGAAGCTACAGAAAGAGGAATCAAAAGCCAGTACACTTATCAAAAGGTATTTACTTTTATTATCGCTCGCACAGTCAGACTCCATCGAACACCGAGCCATAGCAAATCTCCAGACGTTGTTACTAAACCACCGATTCACCCCACTATGTTCCTCCATTCTCCCGGTGCTGACCCCTCATAGGGAATTTGACAGGGATGGCTTTCCATTTATGGGAGTTTGCGAAAGTGATCAACAAGCCCCGGGGCCGGGTGTTATTTACATATGCAAATAAACATGTAAGACCTTATTTCATTGGTTCTGGCGAACAAAGCCCTTTCGACACATTCAGGAACCGCCGTTTCGTCGAGCTGAAAATAAGTTTAAGGAAAACAACGAACCATCCATAAAAAAAAAATTTATGTGTCGTTAAACATGTTTGTTTTCATTGACATAATCACTTTCATACTTTGATTAACAACCGTTTTTTAGCTACAATTTGATATATAATACATAAATTATTTATTTCAAACAAAACAACAGTAAAACATTTAGTTCAAAATTTTTTCTCCAGTTGTCAAAGCCCTTTCAAAACCTACACATTCAGGAAAATTGTTCCATTGAAAAACACGAGCGTCTAGTCCTAAAAATAATTTGAAACCACAAGTAGGCGATGGTTAAAAAAAATACATCTCCACATTGGCATTTTTGTTACTATGCTTCTCATAATCACTTCATACTTAGATTAACAATAGAGCAGCAGATAATTTCACATAAAATACATAATTTATTTATTTCAAATAAAACAACTTTCTGTTGCCATTAAAAAGTTCAAAATCAAACAAAATTTTCTCAGTTGTCCAAGCTGTCCAAACCTCTCCAGCCCCACTGCGCCGCTACACAAGTTTGACCCCCCCATTGAAGCATATGACCTTCTGGTTCCTAAAAATATATTTAGCATAATCCTAAAATTATCAACTTCTCAGGTGTGGAATTTTTTTAAATTGATTTTCTGTAAAAAAAAATACATTTTCAGAAAGTGCCAAAATTGGCCCCCAGGAGTCAGATGACGTCCTCAGACACGTTCATTTCATGCAAATCAAACTCCATCAAAATCATGCCAAAATGGGTTTGCATGATCAAAATCGCATGGCCTTTCAGAATATGTACTTTACAAATGCCATAGTATACTCAGCTACCCCCCACGGCAAGAAAACCGACTGTTTTAGGTACTATACTGAACTCTTAGTAAGTTTGTTTACAAACAAAAACACGACCGCTATCATTTTTAGGACTAGACCCTTAAATTTAGTTTTACCCATAATTCTACAATTTGGATTTTTTTATTTTAGGCAATTAATGCGTTGAAAAAATATCCACTGCCGTTAGAGTCTGGGAAAGAATGCAAAATATTAGAAGGATTTGGTAAGATTATTTTGGAGAAACTCACATTAATTTGTCATTTTTTAGCTCACCTGCTGTGAAACAGCATGTGAGTGAGCTTTTGTGATCACCTTGTGTCTGTCGTCCGTCAGTCCGTATACGCCCGTATGTCCGTCAACAATTCATATTTTTCTAAATAACTTCTTCATTTCTTATGTGATTTTCACCAAATTTGCACACAACTTATTTGCATGTCTCATCATGATATCATACTTGTTTCATTCCTCTGAGATTAAAATTGCCTCCCCAGGGTGGTGGCAAATTAACCCACCTACCAAAAAAATTGTCTCCTGTACTCCTCCTAACCTGGGCGACCCAACATAAAACGTGTAACGTGGGGTGTGTGGGTGGCTTTGCCCCCAGGAGTTGGGTTTAGTTGAGGGTGCCCGGGGAGCGTCTGGGGGGTTAGCCCTCGGCCTTATAAAATAAAAAACGGGGGGTACCCTCCCCTTAATAACATTGAGAAATAATTTTAAACATTGGTCATTACGTCCTGCCTATGATACTGCTATCAACTATAGAGAGGTGGTCTTCTTATATTTTGAAGGTGTGTGGGTGGGTTTGCCCCCAGGAGTTGGGTTTACTTGAGGGTGCCCGGGGAGCGTCTGGGGGGTAGGCCTTTGGCCTTATAAAATAAAAAACGGGGGGTTCGGGGGGTACCCTCCCCATAATAACATTGAGTAATAATTTAAAAAATTGGTCATAAAGTCCTCCTGCCTATGATACTGCTATCAACTATTGAGAGGTGGTCTTATATTTTTAACACTAATTGTGCTTCCTGAACCTGTTTCATCATTCAGCAGGGCACCTCTCACTTAATTTTAAAGGCAAATTTACACATGCAGGTGAGCGATATGAGGACCCTTATGGTCCTCTTGTTTTGTAATACTGTCTTTAATGAGTATTGAGTAATTTATTACAGCAAACTACTTAATACAGGTCATAGTGTATTCACTTACTAGTAATAGTTGTCACATGACCAATAGGTAGTACTATAGTTTCATTACGTATCGTATTTGTTCTTATAAGTGCACCTGCCCAATTAAGAGCACCCCCTGTTTACACAGAGTAAATTAATCAAATTTTGCTTCCCCCCCAAAGATTTCATGTTTATCTCGCCATATTGTAAGACTAACATGCTGGTATGTACTCATCTTTCATCTGAAAAGTTGGTCTCTCTGGAGACCCCTTTCATTCAGCCATAAGGAAAAAGGTGCGCTCTGCGGCATCAAATTTCAACCAATCAGAGCTCTACGTTGGTTTTGCAACGAACAACAAAGCACACGTGGCTCATGCATATTCATGTGGTCTCCTACGCAGACCTTTCGGTTTTTTGTTGACACTCGTATGCTTATCAATCGATGTAGATCTAGTAATGCATTCTTTATGTTCAGGAATGGTTAACATTAATGTTATTAAGAACATCATAGACTAAACTATAACTCATAACTCACAAATCGAAGACAAATATCGGCATTGATCAGTTGTCAAAGATTTCATCTCGACTCGAGGATTTCATAGACTCTTCATGCACTTGTACGTCAAGAATATCCTACAATGCACATAAATCACGTTATCTCTGCTTTCCTAAATGCTTTAGTATTAATCCTGTGTGATAATTAGCGTTGAACTTTTTATGGTATACACAATATTTCACTAATATTAAATTCCATCTTTCACGGCGTTATACTTAGTCGCTTGAAAACCTGTCAATCAAAAGTTCTACTGGTGACGTCATTGTATAATCATGAATATGCAAATTCGTTTTACTACGCCATGGATTTTGAATGGCTGATGGCAAGATATACATATATCTATAAAATTTGATAGATGATACCTTGCTGTGGCAAGATGATATGTACTAGACGTCGAAAAGACTAACATGCCGGTTGCTTTGTGAAAAACACGCCGGTTGCGTTGTGAAAGAATGTTCGCGGTAAGCAATAAAAGAAAAAATGCAAGAACCAAGAAAAATTGTCGGTGTGCGCTTGTTACTAATATTCAAAATTTGTTTTTGTTTGAAATTTGTTTTTTGTAAGCGCACTGTGCGCTTATTAGAATGAATACAGTATGTTACATTTTATTTCCATCCATACATTTTGCGTTGGTGACATTGAAAGTGACAGTTAAATTTTTTAAAGCTATTTGTGAAAATGATGAGATTTTATGCTGGGTATTTTTATGGTGGCCAGATAGTTTGTTTGAATGATGAAATATATATATTGAATATATTTGTACTGTATTTTGTATCATTTGTCATTGTAGGAGATAAAATATGTAAAATGTTGGATGACAAGTTGTCACAACATGTAGCGAATGGAGGTAAGATATTAAACACAAAATTTTTCTTGTTTTATCTATTTAAAATTCATTGTATTAATTTTCTTATGTGTTCATTATATTAGGAATCTGAGTATTGAATTGTTTGTATAAGAATAATTCTAAATTTCTATTTTCAACTCCGATTGATGTTTGATATATTTTTATGAAACAGGTAGCTTAGAACCTGAGTTATCTGATGAGGATGAAATGGATGAGTTGCACATCCCTGCACCTAGAAATAAAAAGAATGTTAGACCTCTGAAGAATGATGTATGTGTTTTTTGAAGTTGTGAACATATACCATAAATAAGCCTTACCCTGTTTAATCATATAAAACTCAGTACCTCTAAATCATAAAAATGATAACTAAAGATTAAACAAAGGGCCCATAAATGAATTAAAATGGATTGTATATATTAATTACAATTTGTATGTATAAATTATGGCAAACAGACATGTATTATAATGAAATCATTAAAAAATTTAAAATTTTAGACAAGATCAGTAAGGAATCGTGAATATATGGCCCAACAGCCGATCTGTCCATATGCCCTATGGTCTTAGGATTCTACAGGCAAAAACAAGTAAGTCTTGCAATGAATAATCTTTTAGTACAACTACTGTAACAAATTTGGAATATTAATTTATTGCTTTATATTATGTGACATCTTGTAACTGTTGAAAAATTATGAATGAATTTGTCCTTTCCAATGTATTTTCTTTTGTATTAAAGATTTTGGATCTAAAGATAACTGGAATTAAAGACAGTGTCGGGAAATGTGCATTTAAATTAGGGATCTAGAATTATTTTGCTGCACCTTGTTGAAAAAATGTTCCAGAATGCCACAGAACACTTTTCAGGTATTGCCTTCTATGAAAAAAACCTTGATCTTCTAATGATTTTAACGACTTTAAATTGCTCTAGTACTTCTCGAACTAGCCTTTAAATTAAAATGTACTTATATATAATTCTAATAATGCACAAAATGCATCAAAATGCTTCTCTCAAACCTTACTTGTTTGTCCCGCTAATTCCACTGAGGTTTAACTATGTGTTTTCAAAATAGGGGAGGGTAAAATGTTTTATGAAAAGGGAGAATTAATTATTGCAGCTCAACCCTAGCAGATAAGGACTTTAGACGCCAGTATGTTATTTCTTTTCTTTTAAACTTGAATATTTTAAGTGAATTAGTAAAAGTGTATTAGTAAAGTATATTGAATTATTGCTAGTTACATTTACATGTGCAATGGTATTTTTTTTTAGCCTGATCCAGGCTGTAGGTACACTGCATGGTCTAGTATGGGATCTCTCATTCAGAAGGGATTTATCAAACTATCTTAATCCTGCAAAGTAAGTAACAATCATGGCTGACTTTGGCTGTGCTTCCAAGTTTTGTATGCTCATCGCGGGTTGTACATTTACAATTGTACTCAAATCACCATATAATTTTTTTACTTCCCACTGCAATGATGTGTGTTGTTTAGTAATTGCTTCCAATATATCTTGTTTGGACAATGATTTCATGAAGATTAGCTCTGCAGTCTGCACACACGCTATGTTATGTTGATTATGTATTTTGTAGGTACAGTCTGACTGATGCAGGTTGTAATTTAGCTTCTAGAATTGAAATAGCAGAACAAGATGAGAATATCGGAAATTGTAACAATAATGACCAACTCGGATTTCACATTCCCGATCAAGTGAGTTACGGTTATAATAATAGTAATAGTTTACCATTCTCTACTGTTTATATATGTTGAAACTTATGACGTTTCGCCATGGTGTACTACATGGCTTCATCAGATGTTGTTGTGTGAGTATCACAACGAGGCTGGAGTAGCTGGAGCAGCGCGCGCGGTACCTCCCTCCCTCTGTTGTTATTTAGGCCGTCCTTCTGGTGTATCTTGAGGGCTTCGAGTACTGTCTTCTTGTTTTCCTTCCTCTTTCCCGCAAATTCATGCTGCCACTTGCTGTTCTCATCTCTTCTGTTGCTTCTAAAGAAATGAACCAATGATGGTTAAGCACCCTCGATGTCCAACTCCTCCTTTCTTTATGGTCCCACGAGGCTCATCACTGACCTGAACCTTGATGCCAATCCCAATGTATTGAAATCCAAAGTTATGAAATATTTTGAAACCTATGTTAAGTTAAATGTCTGTGACAACTGAATTATTTTTACCTTTCTCACACAATTGCTCATAGGGGCTAGTGTTACTCGGCTTATTTAATTTAAAAGAATAATTATGAACACAAATGTAACATTTGTCATAATAAAAACAACCAAATCTGTCATATTGTAGATTCAAAACTTGAGCTTCCTTTTAATTATCCATAAACATGTTTAAACCAGGTACACGAACGATTTCATCCATTACCCACTAATGCTGGAATGCTGTCTGATAGAAAAGCAGATCACATAGAACAGAAGTATGTTTTTTCTTTTCTCTGTTCACTTGGCGTTGATTTGAAGTTAAATTTCAATGTCGTAACTCATATTTTATAAGATGCATGCGCCGACAATCAGACATGCGTTTTCAAACTGACACCTACAGTTTAGTGATGTCTCGGTGTAGTGGCGTGTGTCAGTTTGCTGGTGTCCGCATCTACAAAAATATTCTATTTATTGATAAAAAAGAAACTTGACATATACCTGGTACTTCTATGCAATATATTTCAAAAGTTTGTACTAAAAATGAAAGTTTAGAAAGTGACATCACTACTATATTTATTATGCTTAACATATATAGTATAGTTTCTGTAAACAAAGTGAAACAAGGCCACACAACCTCTCGTCAGGTGGCACACACTTACAATGTGATAGCGAGTTTTAGAGACACAGAGAGACTGTGTGATTGAGACAAGGTAAAGTGGTTTTGAAAGGCTGGGGAGTCGAACACCCAGTCTCCTGCTTTACACCAGACAAGTCATTATGTGTAGAACAGGCGCTCTAGACCGCTGAGCTAACTTTTCCACGGCTTACAGGCTTGACTATACTTGGCTAGTATCAGTGCTACGCAACGCAAGTTCCCACTTTTGATACTATTCATGGCACACAGCCTTCACACAGCCTTAATCACACAGTCTCTGGGTCCCTAAAACTCGCTATCACGCCGATTGTGTGCTACCTGATGAGAGGTCGTGTGCCCTTGTCTCACTTTGTTTACAGAATGCCTTCGTTCATTTATAGACTTCAAGAGAGTAGGATTTCTAAACCGCTATTGAAAAGACCAGCGAGTGAGGTTCACGCAATATCATCAAGTGATGATGACAGTGATGATGATATAATGCTACCTTTTGCTCCATCTTCTGCCCCAATGGAAAATCTGAAATCAATTGATGACAACACTATTGGGTATGTCTCTTAATGAAGTAGATAATTGGCATAAGGCAGATCATATTTAAGAGGAAATATTGTTTTTTTTTTTTAAAGTAAAGTCCAACACACTGTATTGCAAGTATCTGTGAGGAAGCAGTGATTACAAATATTTTATGAATGGTTCCCAATCAGAGTTGAGGTTGTGAGAGCAAACTCCTCTGATATTTTTGGTTGAGCCTCCATGAATCACGTATTTTCCTTATATGAGCTCCTTGTTTTTATTACAATAAAGAACTATATAATTTGAATGTTTTTGTGAGGGTTATAGGTAAATTACCAGTATACAATGATTTAATTTTCATATGATACAACGTTCATTTTATCAGTCAGACTTCTTTTATTTATCTAGCATTAATGTTTTGTTTTATGTATTTTTTGTATTAGATTTCCATTCATGTATATAAATGCTGCTGGTGCTGATGTTGTGTCTAAAGACCAAGCTGTTGTAACTATAGATGGTAATTACAAATGTAATTGTTCCAATGAGAATTAGAAATTTTGGATTCCTTTTAATTATAGAAATGATTTTTAAAATTTATGGCAGTAATATTAAATCAATTGGCTTGTATGCAACATAAATTGTTTATGTTATATTTTTGTAGATGAAATTTCTGTTGGTTTCCTTATTAAAGCTAAATATGAAGATATACTGCTCTCAGGAAAACAATATAAACTAGATACTAGCAGGTATAGAATTGTAATTGCATTGTAATATCCGAAGAACTTTATCAACTGCATAAGTATTTTTATCTGAAGATAAAAAAATATTTATCAACGTGGAAGCATAATGTCACGATTGATGTTATTATATGCATGTTTCCCAATCTAACTAACCACTACATAACTATATCAACTGCATAAGTATTTAATCTCCCCGGACGAAGTCCGAAGGGGGATTTCTTGCTTTGCTTCTGTCTGTCTGTCTGTCCGTCCGTGTGTGCGTCCAAAATAAACAGGCGGATAACTCGAAGACTACTTGAGCTATTGATTTGCAAATTGAATATGTCTTGTTTGAGGGAAAAAGTACCTCTCAAAAAATTTTGTTTGTACTTTGGCCTACTTTTGACGAACTTACGAGCGTTACATAATAAACCTTGTTAACACTCTACAGGGAGAAGTATTTGACCTATGGTCACCAAACTTCATATTTAGCTTTGTTGTACTACTCTCCAGAGCTGATTAGATTTTGGTGTACTTTGGCCTACTTTTGATGACGTTACGATGTGTTTTTAAAAACAAATTATTACGTAATTGTGTTTATCTGTCTCCTGGGAACCGTTTATGACGTATCATCACCAAACTTGACATTTGGTATGTCTATGTCACTTTCCTCATGTGATTTGATATTGGTGTACTTTGGCCTACTTTTGAACTTATGAGCGTTACGTAATAAACCTTGTTAACACTACTGGGAGAAGTATTTGACCTATGGTCACCAAACTTCATATTTAGCTTCGTTGTACTACTCTCCAGAGCTGATTAGATTTTGGTGTACTTTGGCCTACTTTTGATGAAGTTAGGATGTGTTTTTAAAAACAAATTATTACGTAATTGTGTTTATCTGTCTCCTGGGAACAGTTTATGACGTATCATTACCAAACTTGACATTTGGTATGTCTATATCACTCTCCTCACGTGATTTGATATTTTCATCTGAAGATAAAAAATATTTATTAAAATGGAAGCATGATGTCATGATTGATGTTATATGCATGTTTCCCAATGTAACTAACCACTTCATAACTACAATCATGTATCAAGTTCATTCAGGCTATGGTCGTTATGTTCAATACCAACAAGTCCTTCTTTACTGTTTCTTCACAAGTGTAAAGGGGTCGAATACACTTCCCTTGTTTCTGGCATAGCAAGGTTTCTGCATTGGTTTAACTATCCTTCCCTTCTCTCGCATGTGCCCAAATCATCTCCGACGTTAAGCATGAAGATGATTCATGGTAGTGAAACTTGGGCACCATCTACTGCAGACCTTAAGTGGTTATGCCTCAATGACAGATCAATGATTCGGTGGATCTTCAGAGTAAAACCAGATGATGATACCTCTTTAGCTGCCCCACAAAATGCTATAGGTTGTGATGTCCTCAAAACTGGGCTCTCAACATCTCAGAGAGTATGTATATATGTGAAACGATCCTCCTTTTGCATCAATTCTGACATGGACATGAAGGCATGGCAGACAGCATAAGACAACTAAACATTTGAATGTATTAGTAGTTTTAGTAGTAGTACATGTAGTAGTAGTGGCAGCCTGAAGATGATATTTGGTAGGAAGTGGACGTCTTATGAAATCTTAAATTATGAAATGATAAAATTAATATGAAAGCTTTTTCAGTAACAGTGCTAAAACTTTAGTAAGAGAGAAAGTGTAAAAGAATGCATAGACAATAGAAGTACATAGAATATACATGCCATATATTAAACTAATGATTTGATCCTATTGTAGAGTATCCACTGGTGGCTTTATATTTGCCTATCTTCATAATGATGATGCACCTGATCGATGTAAACAAATAGGTTCATCTTCAACAATATCCAATGTGAACCTTCCAATTCACAATAATAGAGGAACCGTGTCAGTTGCGAAAATAGTTCCTCAGAAGAAAGACATGCCAAAGCAGAATTTATCTATTGTGCCACCGTCAAAGCAAAGATCTAATGAAACAGGTGCTTAATATTTTTTCATTTTTTCCATTATGATTTTACAAAATACAGGATTGCCATATTTTCTATCATGCATTATCACATTTATAAGTTAATGCTACATGTATTGTAATCACAATTCTAACACATGATGGTTACTTTGTCTATTCTGTTTCAACAACTTGTATAAACTATACGGCTAGTTCACTTTTGGAAAATCATTGTAATCTGTTCAACTCATTCCCAAAATATTATAGTCAAACACCAAATCAAAACTCTTCGTACATATCTACAGCGATGTATTAATGTTTTCAATAATTTTTTATTTGTTGATTTTTTAGTATCAAAAACACTATCACATCCATATGTTCAACGTGGATTGTCTTCATATTCCTCTCGTGTCAGTGGAGATGTTGATGATAGTCAGAAGCTTGAGGCTCAGAAGCATACTGATCCAATCTATGTGCTAAAGCCAGGAACTTATGAAATTGTGTTATGTGTTGATAATAGAAAAGTCTTGGTAGTGGGTATGTATGTTTAAACACCGATAAGTAGATCCAGTTGTGAGAATGCTGTTGCTTTACTCCATTACCCATCCCTTTTTTGTCACCCTTACGGTTGATTTCAACATTGCCATGTGTATTTGTGCATATGCACTGTCAATTACCAGTCATTACCATCCCCCATATAAGCATTGACAAACCTGTCATCCAAACTAAATAGCAAGTAGGTTCTTGAATACAGTGACAAATAATGAGGCCATTACAGATCACCAGAGTGGACTATTACTGTCCACCTCCACATGAAAAATTATTTGCCATGTAACCCAGAGTATGCAAGATAATAATTAATCCATAGCCCTTTGAATGTAACATGTCAAACCTATCACCACATTGTTGCAATAGAATATTTTGCAATGTGAATCCAAACATTCTCATATGTGGACTGAACCAGTTTGACAATCGATGAGGAAAATGGCCATCTTGCTCAGTAGTAATGACTTTTTCTGAAAACCTGCAACTTATGGTTTAATCCAATCATGTAAATGTTATTAATTTTGCATTAATTAGTAGTTTGTATAATTTTTTGAAAATGTTTGCAATATTTATTCATCAGATAAAAGTGTTAATATTGTTTATTGAATCACATGTAATCAAGGTTTTTATGTAATGCATTTACATAGATACATACTATTCTAGAACTGGGAAGGAAGCATTGTTGAAAGAGCTGCAGAGAAACAATGTGTTATTAGATGTCCGAGTATTGCAAATTGGTGACTTTTTATGGATAGCTAGACCCAAAGGTATATATTCACATATGTGCCTTTGTACTAATCCTATTTCTATATTTATTTGTTTGTAGTGCATAATATTTCAATGAAAGTAAAAAAGAACCTACAACTCTATGAATAATTGGTAAGATGCATTTATGCTCATAGTGATAGAAGAATGTCAACATTCATTTTTATTTAGGAAGAGTTGTAGGCCATGCTGAAGAGCTTGTTCTTGATTATGTGATTGAAAGAAAAAGAATGGATGATTTAGCTGGTAGCATTACTGACGGGCGCTTTAGAGAACAAAAGGTAATTTGTTGAACCTTATAACATACAGAATTATATTTCCAAATATTTAAAATCATGATATAATGACACTGTAATAGCTGTGAATCATCAGCGTGAATATGTTTTATATTTTAAGTTCCGACTGAAAAATTGTGGTCTACGGAAGCCAATCTACCTTGTTGAAGACTATGGATCTACTCAACATTTTAGTGTTCCTGAAGATACACTTTTACAGGCTATTACGAATACACAGGTTAAATAAAACAATCTATACAGATTTTAACACTAAATAGTCTTTAGTATATCTTTAAAAAAGTATGATCAATTGTTTTTTGTTCTCAGAACCATCTTTTTACCTGTCATTGCAGACGTTTCGCTCATGTCACATGAGCGTCAACAGTGCTACTGGCGGCTGTTTCTCAGTTCCCGCGACCATGTAGGTCACGTGATGCAAGTTGGAGAAGGTTCGCGGGGATCTCTCTGCCTGCGTCGCGGTTGAGGTCGGGTCTGTCACGGTGGATGTGTAGGGCCTCGCGTATCTTCCTTTTCAGGTCCTTCGGCTCTTTGTCCAGGATCTTCACCTCTTCTAATGTGAAGGAATGTTTAGTCTCGTTCACGTGTTGCCATATCGCTGAGTTGGGGTGTTTGCCATCCGTGTGTTCTTTAAACCTTGTCTTCAGGGCACGCGCTGTTTCTCCTACATATCTCGAACTACAATCCTGACATTCTAGTTGGTATAGAAGATAGTAACACCTACACGGTATTACCAAAAGACCCCACAGACAAATACAAGTCCAAATTAATGAGTATGTTGTACAAATGGAAGAAAGAGAACAGTATCTCCAAGAAGACATACGACCGCATTAGACCAACATCAGAAGATGTGCCGAAGTTCTATGGACTCCCCAAAATTCACAAGAAAGGGGCTCCCCTACGCCCCATTGTTTCGGAGTATAGGAAGCATTTCATACCCGGCAGCAAGGTTACTGTCCGACATACTTAACCCCCTCAAAGGAAAGACAATCCATGCGATAAAGAACAGTGCGGATTTTGTGAAGAAGTTGAAAGATTTAGAAGTGCCACCCCCACGAATGATGGTTTCCTATGATGTGTCAGCTCAGTTTACCAGCATTCCCATTGATACTGCCATCAAGGTGATCAGAAGAAGACTGGAAGAAGATACGACTCTACCAAACCGCACCGAGCTATCCCCTGACCAGATAATCCAGCTGCTCCAGTTTTGCTTGGAGACCACATATTTTGTCTGCAATGGGACTTTCTACGGTCAAATTAGAGGTGCACCAATGGGGTCGCCGGTATCTCCAGCAGTGGCAGATCTAGTCATGGAAGACTTTGAGGAAAAAGCGTTAAACAGTTCACCTGTCATTCCTGAAGTTTGGTACCGTTACGTGGATGACACGTTCACTGTCTTACCCTCACATTCAATCGACATTTTCACTCAACACATTAACTCGATTGACAGCAACATCAATTCACCATTTAACCTGAAGCAGATGACAAGCTACCGTTCCTGGATATTTGCATTCTCAAGAATGAGGATGGTTCTTTAACCACTAAGGTCTACAGGAAACCAACCCATACCGATCAGTATCTCAATTTTACGTCCAACCACCACCTAGAGCATAAGAGATCGGTAGTGAGGACATTGTTCAATAGAGCTGAAACCTTAGTTAGCAGACCAGAGGACAAAGTGAAAGAGATAGCACACATAAAGAAGGTTCTGACAGTGAATGGGTACAAGAGATGGGCATTCCACATTCCACAGAGAACTGAGAGAACCAAGACAAGGACTCCAAGGGAGAACAGAAGAGTACCAAATATCCGGTTTGCCTCCCCTATGTCAGTGGGGGTTACAGAGAAGGTACAAAGAATCTTCGGCAAATATGAGGTAAACAGCTATTTGAAGCCTTACAACACCCTAAAGTCTCTGCTGGTCCGACCAAAGGATAAGCCACAAAAAGAAGATGTGTGGGTAGTATACCAACTAGAATGTCAGGATTGTAGTTCGAGATATGTATGCGCAGGAGAAACAGGTTTAAAGAACACACGGATGGCAAACACCCCAACTCAGCGATATGGCAACACGTGAATGAGACTAAACATTCCTTCACATTAGAAGAGGTGAAGATCCTGGACAAGCCGAAGGACCTGAAAAGGAAGATACGCGAGGCCCTAAGCACATCCACCGTGACAGACCCGACCTTGACAAGAGGCAGAGATCCCCGCGAACCTTCTCCAACTTTCATCATTGACCTACATTGTCATGGGAACTGAGAAACAGCCGCCAGTAGCACCTTTGACGCTCATGTGACATGAGCGAAACGTCTCTATGACACTAAAAAGATGGTTCTGAGAACAAAACAATGGATCATGTTCATATTGGTTTAGTAACCTCCATTTAAAAACAGTTCATAAATGAATGCTATCAATATGAAGAATGCATTTAAATTGTTTTCAAGTATAACCTGAATAAATCATTTTGTCAGTGACCATATATAATGTTGAATTGTACAGATAAATGATGGACAGATTGAAATCTATGACCTGGTGTAGTCTTGCCATCTTATTCTCATGGAATGAAACACCTCATATCAGGGCTATCACGTGACCACTAAAATGGTGGGAGGGAGTAGTTGAGTAGATAAGGGGACAATTTGTAGCCTGTGTCATCATTTAAATTTTGAGGTGCTGCTCTCAAGCAATCATCGATTCTCTGATTTTTCCTGCAGAATTCTAGATCCCCAGTCTCGGTCAAGCCAGACCCTTCCTTACTCTCTCTTACTTTCGTCCAGGGCCTACAAGTTTCTCGAACTCAGTAGTGTCAGTCTGGTTGATCGAGACTAGATCCCCATGTGCCACAATTTGAGTCATTACAGGTGATTTGTGCCCTCAATCTGTGATCTGATCCACATCTGCAGTTGGATTACATTTTGGGTGTAGGTGTTCTTAAAAGTACAGTCATATATTTCTCTCTGGTTTCAGAAAGGGTATCATTTATCTGTATGATTATAAATTATGGAACCTAGGAGAAGCATTATACATTCTTTGAAAATGAATTGATGCGTTTTTATTCAACAGGTGACAGATGATTTTTTATGTTAAAAAGAACTTCGAGACACAAAAGAATCTGCTGCTTACTTAACAATTATGACTCGATATTTGCAGGGAATTTATTCTGTAAGTGCAAATAAAAAACTTCAATACAATTTCTCACAACTGCCTATGATTAAAGATTTCTAGTCAGTTTTAAAATAGCCTATAGGCCTTTTAACAATTTATGATTTTATAGTCTGTTAGAATCTACAGTGTGATGATGATGTAAAACTTAAATTTTCACATTAATGCAAATGTTTCTTTTACCAATCATTTAATTATACACAATTATGTAATTTCCTGTTATTTTATTTTTAGGAAAAATGCTTATGTGGATTTTTGAAGAAAGACTTGATCTCCAAAAAAGTACAATTAGATAAACGAGAAGAGAGGCTGATGACCTTTGAAGAATATGACAGAACCACAATTAAGTCAAGAGTGAGTACTACTTACATAATATGTTTGATTGTCTATTCTTACCACTGAAGTAATCCAAATCCTTTATTAAAAGTTTTAAAAAAGTTTTTAATTTCAAAATTTCACAAAAAAAAACAAAAAAAACAAAAAAACGCTTTTCATCTCTATAGGGACCTTTTCAATTTACAATAAAATATATAAAACTATATTTTATTGTAAATTGAAAAGGTCTCTATAGAGATGAAAAGCGTGTGTTTTTTTGGTTTTGTTTATTTGTGAAATTTTGAAATTAAAAACTTTTAATAAAGGATTTGGATTACTTCAGTGGTAAGAATAGACAATCAAACATATTATGCGACCAACTACCACTTACCTGATACACAGAATATTAACAATACAGTACTACTTGCGTGTGAGAAATAATCATTTGACATTAAATGTGTATAAAAGAGTGTTCATTAATTAAGTGTGGGAGTGGGCAATGAATTCCTGGTGAGGGGGAATTCATTTATTTTCAGATCTTCCAACCAGAGGGGTAATCCAAACACCCTTCCCATTGGTTGGGGGGGGGGTTTATGATATTTAAAGATTTTCTATTCACCTGAATTGCCTCCAAATTGCGGCTATTAAGTAGGTTGAAGTGTCATCCCATTTTAGTTTCAGTATACTGTCATAACTGAAAGATGAATCGATACGCATACATTAACATTATGAACCGCGTTGAACACCTATTTATTCTGTGCTACGACAGTATACTGAAGCTGAGTACATCCACTGACCCACTTCCTGATGTCATGTGATGTCTGGTAATGTTGTCAGACAGTCACTGCACATTGGCCCTAATGAAGATATCTTGGAAACATATAGAAAAATTATAGCTCTGAAAACTTAGTAAGCCGAGCAGCATATAAAGAACAGTTTTTAGAGACCCAGGAATAAGGCGCCACCTTCTGGGCCAGCAATAGGAAAGGCTGCTTTATGCTGCTGCCACCTATCTCATCCACTGGTATCATTTAAGGTCACACTAATATGGCGTTCGGAACAAACTCGTGAACTGGTACTTTCCAGTTGACGAGTGGTGAAAACCGTTCAATACAGGTTTATCTCGTGTTTACGACTTGTGAACTGGGAGCTGAAGAGATCACTACGAGATGCTCGTGCGCATGTGCACTGACTGACAAAATGGCGGCGCCCATAACTTCTTCTAATATCGCAGACAGTTTCATAAAATATATTCATAACAACAGGCTATAAGTCCCCCAAATTAATTAGATTTGTAGATGTATATTAAACCATTCGTTTAAGTCTGGGTTTATGTACTCTGCATGCAATTTTTTTAACAGGCATATTTCCCAGTTGTCATGTAGTATCGAATAGCCACAACTCGTACCTACGACTTGTCAACTCGAAAATACGAACTCATGAGTTGTTCCAAATACACCATAAGGACAGAGAACCATGTAGTCTGTATATATATTGCAAGTACATGTATCATTTTTGTATTAAAAGAAGAAGAAAAAAGAAAAACTTTCCCGATCAGCGTAACTTGGACATATTATGTTCCTACTAATCCTTCCATACCATATTCTTGTTCACCTAAAAGTATCCTTATTTGGTGAATAGCACTTTGTCTCATATTACTGTTCTTAAATTATAATATAAGAACAATAACATATTCTTGTTATAGCCGGTAATATAGTTTTATTTTAGTTCATTGGGAATATGTGATGGTTTAGTAACTGCAAATCTGTGAAAGTATTGATTCAGCAGTTAAGTAACTAACTCTGAGTACCTCGAGTCTTGAAAACATCTTTTAAGATTAAAACATGTCTACAAAAGTAGCCAATTAGCAATCATGCTTAAACGTTCATAGTATTTATATGATCCAAAAAAATTGCTCCATGTTATCTCATTTAACAGTGATTTCAATGTTCAAGCTTTTATGATTTTGAAGGCCTCTGTCAGAGTAAGTGAAAAAAAGTTGCGATTTTAAAATTGAATAGATATTATCAACCCTTTTGCATGAATTAGATGGGTAATAAAGTATCTGCTGTTGTAGTATATACAATCAGTGATTCCATTCATGGAGTTTGCATGGTGACTAGATCAAATGTGCTCAAATAGGAAAGTGCATCTTCCCCTGAGAAGGTGGTCATTATACATCAGTCTATCTATAAGATTTGATAGTTGATACCTTGCTGTGGCAAGATGAGGAAAGTATTGCTGGAACAAATCTCGTTCATGGGCAATAAAATAGTTCTCTGGAAGGGCCAATTATTTTAGTATGATCAGGGGAGTATAGAAAGTTTTCATTGATGAGTATGTTTTCAGAGACTCTCAGATTATTGAATAAGTATGTGAAAGGATGTGTTTTTATGAGTGCCGTCCTCTATTACCTCCTTACAAAAGGTGCTCCTCAATAACAATTTTGAATTTGAGCACCCTGCAATGTTGAACCACTGTTACTTGGCCGCAAATATTATAAAGGCTACTCATATATCATTTGATTGCTCTTGGTTTGTGCAACACTTTTATAGCATTCATTATGTTTATTTATGTTAAAAATATCTGAAAAATCTAATATTAAAAAAGATGAAATTTGAATACTCTACATCATCATAAAGTACTGGTATCTGTTAAATTTTGAATACCGCATTGTTTACTTAGCCCATAATGGGATCATCAAAACTCGTGGTCGGCGGAGGAATACAGAACTGCACTTTTAAGTATGTTTTCATATGTTTATTATATAAAAAATGTAAAAAAAAAACAACTTTTCATTAGGATAGCAACTCATCAAGTCTTTTCAATTTGTATTAAAAGAAAATACAAGTCACTCAAAATAAGTTTTTACGTTGAACAGTAAAGTACTATCATTACATACCATTCTTTAAATATGCCAAAATTGATTGCTTTAGTCATCATCTCTGCTAATTGTAGCATCATACATTGTATTTGATAATAGCTAGTCTTACTTTTCTTCTTCTGTTGTTTTTGATAAAAAGGGATTATTATAATTGCAGAAACAGAGAAGTGACACTAGTTATTATTAAACATGAGAGAAAATGCTACAGTTCAGGTTATTAAGTTTGTACAAAAAAATGAAACTTTAGATTATTATCTTATAAGTAAAAATGAAATAACACATTTTTCTGCAAGGTATAAAATGTAGAAACAATGTAACAATGAAAATTACAAATGACTTCTTATACTAATATGTGAATGACTTTTGCCATTCATTTATGATACAGAACATGTAGATTTTCGAATGAATATTGATTTGTTGCACGTACGTGTATACGAGATTTACAAGATTTAATAAATCTTCATCTTTTACAATACTTGTATGGATGACTTTTACATTTGCAACAGGGCTGAATGTTAGGACTTGAAAGATGGTGGCCCACTGTGATGGCATTTTACAATACTTGTATGGATACCCGAACGGCGGGGTAAATTTACATTTGCAATCAGTGGTCAATCACCATTCTATCATGACTAAAATCCATTTTATTTTAAAATAAATCATATTATAACATTCAACAGATGTTTTTTTGTTTTGAGCGCTGGAGAGACGCCAATTCCTACAGTTTTGAGCGCTGACCTAAACTGTTGCGCTCACTGTGATGTCGCCAGCGGCTGTATTGATATTGTGAGGAGATTAACTGCCGTGGTTTTTTGGGAGCGTGTTTTCCATCGCAAAATTGAGCACGGAGATTGACCAATCAGCGTGGGTTATTGGCGGTGATTTTTGCACGGAATGATAGAATGATTAATTAATGCTCATGTCCACATTGAAAAACATACAGCATTTGGGTCACTGACATAAAGTAAGCACTGGTTCGAACTACATGTAAGCTTTAGTAGCCCAGGGCTACTGAATTATTCTTAATGTTCAACCCTGTGCAATTCCATAATTTGTACTCTACAATGCAACATTTTTAAACACTATAATATAAGTACACATGTAAGTACCACTGCTTCTGTATGAAAAAGGTATTAATAATTGACTTAGTTGCTTTAATGGCTGTCTACAGTAAATTTGTGAAAATTGAAGTGCAAAAATAACTGATGGGCAAAGACTGTAAGATGTGCCAAAGTCACTCCAACATAATACTTCTTTTTCATACCTCTAAAAATCAACCAAGGTGCATCACACTCAATTAATATACATTTGTTCATCTCATAAATCTTTCACCTCACAAATAATTTACTAATATATAACCCTGGTTTTTACTTATAAATAATATTAAAATCATGCAATCACAATCTACAAGAGACACTAAATGCACTAGATTTTTTTGCAAGTAATGCATATGAAATTAGAAAAATAAATCAATACAAGATACATTATTACTATAACAAAAATGACTTTTTAGTAATTACTTTATGAATAAAGTTATTATTATACATGTACATTAGGATACTAGTTTTTATTTCTCTACCTTGTTCAATGATCATTGCTAAATAAACCATTGTAATGTCATAGACATTGACATGCCAAGTTTCAAGTTAAGAATTTTTTCTGTATTTGCAGACACTTACTCTTTGCTGACATTCATAACTTGAAATACATCAGTATACATTTAGGATCATATTAAGTCAATATGTCTGGAAGTATCACTAAACCTCCGTTCACACATACCGTAAGTGACATCACTCGAGAGACGAAGTGATGGAGCGACCAAGCGACAGGTGATTTTTTTGGTATATCATATTTGCATTGAGCTGTTCACACATAGGCGACGGAGAGACAAAGCGATATCGCTCCACGCGAATCGCCTCGTCGCTAGTCAATTTTCGTGGAACAAGATCGTTTTCACATGTAGTCTAGCAGTTTTTAATTTATTTTGGTCGCCTATGTGTGAACAGCTCAATGCAAATATGATATACCCAAAATATCGCTTGTTGCTTTCAAGGAAAATCACCAGTGAAATTCGCTTGCAAAATCGTGTGTGTGAACACTAAATCTGTTATCGCTACGTTGCTTCGTCACTCGAGTGATATCGCTTATGTGTGAACGTAGGCTTAAGAAGGGCTTGTTCCTCTATTGATCACGATAGTTCTTTTCAGTTAAATGCAAAGTTATTACTTATTTCTTCCATACTTTAACATCATAAAAGTTGCAACAGTTCGATATCACCAATTGTAGGTTAGTGGCCGTAAGAAGATTCATTTTAGCCATTGACTTAATTGAATGCAAGAAATAAGGAAGATAATTGCCTTCAGAGAACATAAATCTCTTCCTTAGTTTTTATCCTTTTCTTCTAGCACTCCACCTTTGTCAATTATCTTAATCATCTGAGAAATGTAATTTAGGACACTACTTAAGGATGCAGCCATTGCTGGGGCTCCAAACCCATGGGTCATAAGAGAGAAGTGAGTGAGGTGACGTTGAATCGTTGGGTCCAGCATTGTTTGTGGTCTTGTATTTCCTAAAGGCGAACGATCTTTGGTCAAAAGATCCTGAAGTTCCTGTAATGAGAAATACATAATTTGATTTATTGTTGGTTACAATTTATTCATCCCGTAATACTAGGGTCAAATCACTTAGTTCTGTTGGATATTAAAATGATACTGGTAATTTATACCACAATTTTCAAAGCAAATTTCCAAACAGGTGCAAAATGATTTTGGTGTATGTTATATTTTGTTGCTGTGACTTTGCAAATCTGAGTTGCGAGCTGATGGATCATGGCAGACAGGAACATAAATGAACAAGAAACGAGCCACATAGCATTGAAAATGATGAGTGACTGCCAAATAATATGGTACTGACAATTAAAATTACCTTTATTATAATTTCTGCAGCCATTAACTGCTGCTTTCGCTGTTGATATTCAGTTCCATCAGTGATCTGTCTTAATCTATGTTCTGCACACTGTTTCGCTGGAAATTCCTGTTCACATAAGTATCCAAAGTCGCGAGCTAGGCGTACCGCTTCACCTTCTACCAACGACGTGAAAAGTGTGACAGTGCCTGCTTTTCTGCGTCCTGATGGTAGATTAAAGCCAATTTTGTCAAGTTCTTGCCTCAGAGCCTTTCCACCATCCTGGAAAAAAGATTGCATGTTGCTGAGGTGGAGGAGGGTGGGTGTGTAGGATTTATTATGAAATATAATCAAGGCATAATATAAAAGATAGGTGATCACTGTACCTTTGACTTTGCTCTACGTAATACACCACCGAGTAAGGATGCATTGAGGCATTCTGGTGGAGACAGCCTACGTTGAACTTCAGACACGGTCACTTTATACTTGGCTGTTGATGTAAGGAGGGAAAGACGACCAGGAACTGAGCAAAACACATCTGAGCTTGTTGCCTGTAACACATCAGTTGATCATGTTATTCGAAATAATTATTTGTCACATCACATTAGTACTATGTTCCTGGCATTTTATTTCACCTTCTAATTTACACGCTGCTGTTATACATGAAATGTTTTGTCCTATGACTGAGGGTACTGAATCGTTTTAGTTATATCCTGTATACGCTTGGCACATCATGGTGTTTGAGCCATACAAACTTCTATATACAATCTATATATTATATGCTATAACATGCCATATCATATATTACTGTTACTGAGAATTAAATAACACTGCATGCCGGACAAAACAATAGTGTGTCGGTGTTAAGTGTATTTGTAAGAATATATTTTTAGTAGAAGTCTATTACATTGAATTGTCCTAGTAAATGAGAAATTTGTGCTCTATTTGATTTGGCATGTTTCTTTTTATTGCATACAACTTAATCTATTCATAGGTAACTACATCTGAACATGACAAAGATGATTGTATGTTTTGATGATTTAAAAATGACAATTACCTTTGTCGTATATGAAAAGACTAATATATTTTGGTGTTCTACAAATAAAATATTTTTAGAAAGTTAGAAATATTTTATATTATTATTTTAGTTGCTATAGTATACTATTTTCAAATATTCTGTGCTACTGCTAATTTCCTAATTTCCATGTAAAATGGAAGTGTCATTTTGTACAAATGTATTTCTCTAAGAGAGACTCCTCTTTTGTAGACTCATTGCCCTTCTTTCCCAATGTGTTTTACAAGTGCCTTATAATAGGTATTGAGCCGTGAACAGAGAAAATGTCTTACTGGGACACTTGGCTCCCCATGAAGTATCGGTGCCTAAATAAGAATACCAATGTTACCCGTATTACCTTTAATATGATTATTTTATTCTAAACTTACTTTGCCATTTCCCATCAAGGCCTTGTTGACGTCATCTGCCATTGCTGGTCTCTTTGATGTATGTTTGATGACCGAGTTGTTCGGTTGGATCTCCATCACAACAGGCACAGATGGAGTTTCCATCACATGAGGTCTTAGATCATAGTTAGCATTTGAGCCATTTTCCTGGAGCATCATGCCACCATTATGCAGTGTGTGCATGCCATGAATGTCCATGCCATTGGGACGTGGAGCAAGCATTTGGTCATTTCTGCCCATTCCTCCTTGAAGGTCATATCTAAAACATAGAAGAGTTGTTTGTTAAAAATTTGGCAGTGTTTTTTAATATTTCTCTTAATTATTGGTTATAGTCTGTCTCTTGATTATTTACACAATGAAATAGCGGTTTTCAAGAACATGTGAAATAATACTCTATAGACCAAGATCGTGTGTGACAATATGAATCTCTTTATTTAGAATCTATTATGTACCGGAATAATGCACATAAATGGGATTATTCAACATTATATACAAGATTGTGAGCTGTTATCCTATGATTGGCAATTCTGCACCAAAGGATGTAACTTTCATAGGAATCAGTTTTTTATGGACTGAAGCCAAGGAACAGAAGGTTGGTTTGAGTTATTTGGGTACCATGTATATTATTTTACATTAAATGATAGTTATATATGGCTTAATATATGGTAACATATCCCAATGAAGACTTTACCTTTCTCCATACATGCCAGTTGGGGGTGATTCAAAGGGCCTGTGAATGGAGTTACCATATGGATCTCCCATGTGACTGCCAAAAATCTGAGGACGCTCACTCATACTGCAAAGTGAAAGTATTTAAATCACCAAGTTATTGTGTAATTTGTAATTAGGTAATAGGTTTTTATACAAGGTATTGCATTGTATCAAGTTCGGCACAATGCAAGAGACATTCACATATCTATCTATCTTGGGAAATGTAACTAAATGTAAATCTACTGAGTTTAGACTTCATAGTGATTATTATTCTGGTGATTGCATGCTCAAAAAACACTGTGTGCGTCATTGGCATTGCAGGTACACTATATTTTTTCTGAAGTTTTGTGGGAATAAATCACAAGTTGTCAACCTTTACATAGTTCTTCTTCATGCAACAGATGCAAGACACAACTTTAGCTAATGATTTGTTAACTTTTTATTCAATTTTGCGATAGCTAACATGAAGCAAACCTGAGTTATGGTTATTATTTTATATTGTGACTGAGAAACTGAGTACATGTTGAATGCAGCTCTGGCTGCATTAGCAAAGTAAAAAGAATTTTTACATCGAAAGAAAGGCAAAGGAAGATCAGAACAGATTTGGGATGTAGTCATGCATAATAGAGCAAGTTTGGTCTGTGGATTCTGATGATCGAAAGGCTTGTACAGATTGGTTGAGATGTAGACAGGGTACCCAGGCCACACCCCCTGAATATCTGCTCAAATGGATTTAGGATTTGATAAATTTGATTATTAAAACAATGTTTTATGCCGAGGCATAGCTAGACAAAAATCATGTTCCTCACAGAAAACAGCATGAGTTTTTGTTGAATATCACCTTTTTCTGCGTATTATTCACACTGCACATGTCATGCACGCTTGAACTAGACAATGGATGCAAGATGCAAATATTTTTTGCAGCAGATAGACAAGAGCTCTGGTACCCATGCAGTGGCGTTAATTTCAAGTAGTAATATTTCAAGCATTGATCCATTAAGTATGTGTGCAAATCCAATTAGTGTTATGTGCTTGACATATCTTGATTATTCTAGCTGTGCTGTTCATACCCTATGCTGAACAAGTCTCTCAATTTAAAAAGTTGTTGCATTATTACATTTGGACTAGATATGGTTGGGCATAAGGGATCGTTCACACATTTAACATCATCGTGAAGGTAGTGGGGGTGGGGGGTCGGAGACAGATGACAACTGATGACAGGGAAGAAGGGGTGGGTGGGGGGGGAGAGGGTGATGTCCAAATTAAAATGACATCATTGCGGACTTAGTGGGGGGTTGGTGCAGACGTCGAGAGTGATCTTTTTAATAATATTCCAATGAAATTGTATTAAATGCTAAATATCTATATGGAAAAAATACCTCTAAAAAGAGTGATAATATTGCTTCCTTCATGATTTACATGGGTAGTAGTAAGGACCATGGGGGGGGAGTTTGGGGAGTTGCACAAGTAAGTAAAAATGACGTGTCATAGTGGGGGTTGAAGGGGGGGGGCAAAGAATAATGACACACAATGATAATGGGGGGGGGGGGGAGGCATCAAAATTGCCTGAAAATGCGGTTACGTCATTTGTAAACAATCCTTTTATCTTTATTTTGTGGTAATTAATAACAATCAATTATTTAAATAAATAATTATATCAGACTGTGTTTAGCAAATATGTGCTTCAAATGCATTGGTATTGAAGTTGTCTGACAAAATATGAGTAGTTTCTATCACAGTTTAACATTAATTTTAACAGTTAAAATCACTCTTATCCATCACCTGGCAGGCAATGCTGATGTATTGAAAAGTTTCAAAATAATGCTTAGAAGAAAAGTATAGTTACTTATATTATTTGAATGAACTTATTTGTTGATTTATTTGATTTTTAAATTTTGATGATAGCAAAACCTTAGACAAGTGCTTACCTTGCATACTGCTGATGATGTGGAAGAGGCTGGTTTGGATAATATGATGAATATGGGTCTGATGCTGGAACATGGGAATATTGCTGCGTGGATCTGGGAGGTGGGGGAAAATAAGGAGTTGTCTGAAACTCCATGGCTGGAGGTGGCAGCAGATTTGCATAAGAGCCTCCAGATGGAGCAGCCTGCTCCAAAGTGGTGAGATCACGCGAGTCGTCTGCAGAAGACGCTTCCATGTTACTGAAAACGGATGGCATTTACACTGCGTTTCTATCCTTGTATCGAGGTGTGCCTCTCTTGTAATGATAATCCTGTAATGTTTTTGTTTGTATTTCTTTCTACTGTTATGTTATGTCCGGTGAAGTTTTGTATTCCACTTAGAATAGACTCAGATGCACTTTCTGAAGCTGTTAAAATCCTATTTTTACTGAACATTTAATTCTTATTTACTTCAGAATGTTGTCTTCCTTGAACAGTGAGATTCAATATATGACTGGTTTAAACTTTGCATCAATTTATATAGCTTCTCCATATCCGTCACTAATTTCAACCTTCGTGACACTAAGAAAACAATAAACTCACACAATGCATAATTTTGGCAATACAGTTTCTTAAAATGAAAACTGTACTTTTTCCAAATCTTATTAATTAAATTTGAAAGCTGAATGAAAAGATATATATATATCTTGTAAAACAATCATAACTGAATGTTTGAAAGGCAGCCAATAAAGCAGGTATCAACTAATCTGACTTAATTTCAGTAGTCCAGTTTGTGTAATTATACAGAAGCACTCTTGACAGTTAGTCATATCTCTCTGAAAACTTGTAAGTGTAGATGCAGGTTCATCAAATCATATCTTAAATCCTGTTTCGGAATGAGTGCCTCTATACTCATTGGTCACCAATAAACATATGTTAGAATAAGAGCCTTGCAGTTAGATATTGAGGGCTTCATGAAGGTCTAAGTGTCTTCCTAGCACTGGTGTCATCAGTTGGGCCAGGTGTCAGTGTATGTTCATTAAGCACTGCTGACTTATGCCAGAGGCTATCTAAGTAATTAGAGTGCAGCTTTTGATCAACTACCATTTTGCTTTTCAGCAAAAACATTAAATATGTAAATCAGGTTATGATATAAGTTCAGCTGGTGGGAGTGAGAAGGTGTGGTGTATTAAGTTGAGATATGTCAGTAGATTTCAATAGCTATTGTGAATTTCCTGGCAGATGTAAACGTATCTGACAACCAGCATCTGTGTAGCTTTTGACATCACAATCTTATCCTGCATAATGTATTACTTTCCCATTGACTGTGTGACATAAGTGGAGAAATGGTCATAATTGAACAAATTTATTTTTCATTAAAACCATAAGCTAGAATTATAATACATGATTTAATAAAAAAAATCTTTTCTAATAATGTTATATCTGTACACAGTAAGTTTCATTAGAAGGTGAAAATGTGCTATTTTGTGATAACCTTCTGAGTCATTAGCACTAATCCTGATCTCACACCCTGGGTCTCACACTTCATTGTTTCAATTGGAAGTGCCTTCCAGTTCTCTATACAATATTTTAAAATTATTTGAATGGTTAAATCGAATGAAAGGAATTAAGTGAAAGTTATGAAATATATGCAATAGCTGAATAATCTGCATGTAAAATAAAATACTGTTACTTTACAGTTTTCTGACTTACAGTGAGCTGTTCAAATTTATAAAAAATAATTACTGTCATGTTCCCCTCTAATTGCTGAAGTAATTGTCGTCTGTAGAAGGAAATAATGTCGAATCAGTGATTTTTAAGGAATAGCCTACCCTTATTATTTTAGTACTTACTGTCTACTTATTTCTGATTGTTGTTGGGCTGTATCTTGTTTATATAAGGTGAGAAAGTTCCGTAGTAATTGTAGGGTAATGTGAAAATAACTGCACATGCAGACCTTACATAGTAATACTCTTCTTGAAATAGCCACAATGACAACGACTTGCAATTATGTTTTAAAACATGATTGAGAGTGTATAATGTGCAAGCTGTATTGCCTCAGGCACTAAAGTTATTTCACACTGTAATCAGTGTCTTTATATGTGCTTTAAATACAGAGACCTATTGTTTCAGCATCAACTCCACCATGGCATTTTTATGCATCTGTGTGCTTTTGAAGTTTTGAAATCACCACTGATACCTTATTTCTTTAAAATGAAAATGCAAGTATTGAGAAATACACATGAAATTAACATTTTTATGTACATTGTTATTACATTTGTTATTTGTTTTTGAATAAATAAAAAGAACGCAATCAACTGATATGACATAGCATGTATTATATAATATACACCATGAAAAATATTGAAGATTGAATATGCTTGAATGTTTTGAGATTATGAATTTAAAATCATCACAATTTGGCCATTTTGCCATGTTAAGAGGACCTTCTTGGACAAGTTTCAATGTCAAAAGACAAAGTTTAGGTGACATTAATCAGTCTTCGCGAGAGTGTCTCCAATAGCCGTCAGCTTTATCACATTATGATTGACACAGGTTTAATGAGGTTCTACTCTAATCATTATGCACTAAATAAGAAAACTAATATATCTAGTGTTATTATAACATATAGATCCCTCAATTAGATTGGTGGATTATAACCCGGGGATGATGTGCCCTGTGAGTCACTCATACCTGAGAAGTTAGTTGATAAATGTGGAAAAAAAAGAGCAAATAATCTTGACCATTCTTTGTTTTCTGCACAATTTCATTAGACATTAGGAAGTATTAGTCAGGAGAGGTCTAAGAGAGTTGACTAAGTATTTATATAGAAGTGTTATGTTAATAAGTATAATGGTCAAATCAATATGTGTGTTGCATGCACAAGTTAGTCGCGAATAATCTTTGTCATATAAGTTTTACTATATAATGAATCAATGCATTACATTTTGTGTGTTTCAGCCATTAACTGTGAGGGAAATGTTTGGGAAGCATCTGTGTCAGATTGCTGGCATCACCCCAGAGAAAGCGGTAGCCATTACAGAAGTCTATCCAACTCCAGCAACGTATGATTGCAATTTATACAGTCAATTATTGAAATTCACTTTTTACAAATATTTTCTCATCATAAATAATGTTACAACAGTATATCTAACCATTTCAAATTGAACATGCATGTAAAAGCTTTAAGTATATTTGTTAAGTATTCAACACGATTTTCCTTTATCATCTGTCTTAAAATTCACTTCAGGTTGATTCAGGCATATGCAGAATGCAACAGTCAGAAGGAATGTGAAATGCTATTACAGGGAATAAAATTTGGGCTCACAAAACGGTAAAATAATGTGTTTACGATATTATAAAACGAATATATGATCAGTATCTTTCTTTTCTAAATGGGAGACCTAAATGTTCCTCAGTAAGTTTTAGACCAATACAACTGAGAACAAATTACATGTGATGAAGATGATCTTACCATTATGGAACACAATCTTGTGATATATATTATAATTATTGACTACTCTTATTTTGTGTAAGGTGTTAATGTATGAGGTAATGTCAAATAATGATTTAACAGGTTGTAAGTTGTCTTTAGGCATATGTAATAATCAATTAAGCATGCCTATCTTTAGGCATAGCTATGTAACATTTAGCATGGATCCTGAGGGCTTCAATCAGCGAGGAGTATTATGTTACTAATGAGTGGTCATTTGCCACAAGCTAAACTTTTCACTTCTCTGATAATGAATTTTTCTCACTGTAGAATCTTATTTTGGAATCTCCCTTCATAATGTCAGTTCTTTCACAGATTCTTAATACCCTGATAGTGAGCCTAGTTGTCTAATTGTAAAAGCTTATTTAGTTGCAACTAGTCGGGTACTCATTCGAGCACATACATTGTACACCCTTTTTTACTTTTTTACCCTTATTTTTTACTTTCAAGGTGTCTGTCTGAGTAGCTTTTTGATATCAAACACAACAGATTTCATGAGGCTCTAGGTAGCACTGATCAGACCACTGCTCAGCTAGTGCTGCCCAGTTTGTATGAAAATGTGCACCATACATAATCCTTATGGAGCCACACCAAAAATCATTGCATTGCTGCTGAGTGCCAAGATTGGCTTTTTCTGTGACTTGTTCAACGTTGGAGTTTTTCATTTTGACATAGAAGTAAGATCCTTTGGGATTGCGAGGATAACTTCATCCATAGGTAAGGGAGAAGCCCTTGCCTTGGCAACTATCGTGGACTCAAGCTCACCAATCAAGTAATGAAATTGCTTGAGAGGGTGATGCGATGCTGTTTGGATTTGTTCCAGGTCAAGGCACAACTGATGTCATCTTCACAATATTCCAAGTGCTGCCAACAAACCACTCCATCTTGCATTTGTCAATCTGGAGAAAGCTTTTGATTGTGTACCAAAGAAAGTCCTGTGGTGGGCACTGAGGAGTGATGGGGTGGAGGAATGGGCTGTTTGTATTTCAATGCCAGAAGTTGAGTGTGGGCTAACAAACAGTATAGTGAGGAGTTTGAAGTGGGGGTCGATGTGCCTCTGTCCTTAGCGCACTGGTATTTATCATCCTGCTAGACGCCTTATCAAGTGAGTTCCATTCTGGTGTGCCATGGGAGCTATTTTATCAACCAATGACTATATATTCATTGGGTTATCGGATTGGGAGGAACCCGATACAGGGACCCTGGTGGTCATCGGGACTAGACCCGATACAGCTTTTTGACCGGACTACTTTTTTTCCTATTTCACAAACAATCATTTCTTCTGTACTTGGTATTGGTCACTGTTCATTGTTATGTTTTCCCCAAAACAATACAAAAATAATAACAGCAATAATAAATATAAGAATACAAATGTTAAAAAAGAATCTATGCTTTTATTACAAACACTACGTCAATGACACTTCTATGTGAAAGTATACAATGTACTAACACAATAAACCACGAAGTACAAAGGATCACGTAATGCCGTGCAATGGCGTTCAGAGAAATGCGGTGTGCGTTATTGTTTGAACGGTTGACGTTTGAAAAAGAACACGTCAAAGGGCACTGTGTTTACGCTGGTCGCTCTGTATTCTAGGAAACCTTTTGTAAACACAAGCCAGAACAAGCCAGATATTTCATTGACGGTCTGAATATTCTGGTCATTTTAGTATATACATGTACTGTTAGTATGTATATAATGCATCTAACAAAATAGATGGTTATAAAAATGCCATGGGATTATTCAAATCACCTGGATATGCAACCCAATTGACCTTATCAGGACAAGAAGATTCGAATCGGCAGTCTACCTGTAGGCTGTAGACTATTAGTGTATTCATGTGCGTTTTGAAACTTGGCTTATTTATGATTATCTGTTCATCAACTGCATTATATTAGAAACATTGCGTATTTGGGACATTGGTTGATAAATAAAGAACGCAGTTCCCTCCCCATATGACTGTTGTGTATCGGACTTATCTGCGGGTGCATCAGACTCCCCCTAAAGGCTCGCTGATACGCCCGCAGACTGTCCGATACACAACAGTAGTTGCACACTGCTGATGACCTGGTGGTCATAGCCAACTCACAGGATGAGTGTATTGCTTAAATGAAAGCTGGAAGGAAAACATGAGCAAGAATTCTTAGTGTGCTTCAGTGGCTGAGTGGATAGGGTGTTGAAATCGTGACCAGAATGTTGTGGGTTCGATTCTCGGTCGGGTCTGATGGTTGGTGTTAAGCAAACACATCCCTAAATAGTTGCACAATGCTCTGTGGCACCTACATGTTAATTAGGTACAAGTCATTGGGTCGAAAGAGAGTGTGATTGCCTGTATTAGTGATTAGCATTGTCTGCTGTATGTGCCGCCGATGCAAGTATATGAGAAATGATCAGTTGATGATCATTGAGTGTGCCAATGACCTGGTGTAAAATCTAAAGTCGTGAGCACACAGAATCATGGCTATAAACCTCCACATTTACATTTACGTTAGAGTCAACATGAAATAGACTAAGATAATGGTGTCTGGTGTTGGACTTGACATTCTCAAGGATTCCGGCAAGTACCCATGTGCATGTGCCGCAATGGTGTAGGTGTTGATGCTATCTGCTGCTCGCAGTGCAAGCTCTTGGGTGCACAATTAAGTGCTGCAGTGGTATTACTGGGACGTGACAATTTGGTATCCATTTAGTAATCAGAATCAACTGGACACATATCGCAGCAAAGTTCTGTAGAATCATTCAATCAATCAATCAATCAATCAATCAATTAAGTCCTAAGTTTATTTGAGCAGCCCCTAAGTATTCCTCATTCAGAGCATGTTGCCTGGCTGCCCAGTCTATATCTCAAGTGTCCTCTCCAACCCTTTTGGTTGCCAGGATCTATCAGACTCATGTCCTAACATGCCCGATTTTTCATTTACGGACATTGTTTTATAAGGGCTCATGTTTTATTTTACATACAATGTAAGGGCTCATGCAAATTCCTCTGATAGAGATGTAGATATCCATTACTAGCCATCTAATATTGAGAGGCATTTTTCATTGTCCTGAAAATATCTTGCTTCAAGCTGAATTAGATTGAAGACGCGTGAACCGTTTTTATCACTAAAAGCCTTGTTTGTTATGGTTACAGGCAAAATCATTGGTTAATAATAAGTTTTGTGCATACTTGATTTTAAAGTAATTGAATCAGTTTAGGCTAATATGTGTAATAAGTGTCTGGAATTTTGTGAATGTTCTACTTTCTGATGGCAATTCAAGCTTGTGAACGGAGATGAGCAAAAACTATTCAAACTATTCATAACCTTACATGTACTTCAGATTAATCATCGTTGGGTATATATCAAGACCTGAATATATTTTGGTGTACTTTGGTCCACTTTTGATAAAGTTATGATAGTTTTTTAATCTAATGTATTTTAAGACAACATAATTAACATGAGATGAAGTCATTTTCTCTGCCACATGAAATAGCATTGCGATTTAGAAGAATGTAAGATTGTGATTTAGTAATTTATGTAATTTTCATTGTAATATGTTTCACTTTTAATTCTAAATAAGATAAAGATGATGACTGTTCCATGACTGTTACATTTGATAATAAAAGAGTGTATGAGAAAAGGAATTCATATTGGCTTCCAAACAAAGTTTCGCAAGAGCAAAAACTATTCAAGCTATAAACATAAGAGGTTTCATTGTATAAGTCATGGCAATGGGGTAATCTGCATAATTTTTTCCGTTCTATTCCTCTCACTCTATGTTATCTATAGCAATTATTATTTTTTGTTTCTGATTATAATATATTTAGAGAAACTTCAAATTTATACATCATAAGAGGAGATTTGTGTTTTTCACACACTGCCTTTAATTTTTTTTGGGGGGGAATAAATCCATATTAAATCAAAGTTCTTAATACAGCAGCCTCGCTAATGTATGTTTTATTCTATTTCAGATCGCTTGGTCAAGCCCTGTGCCGCACACTGGCCATCCTTTACTCCAATCAAGAACTCAGCTGATCATATTTTGATACTTTTACAATTGAACTCATGGCAAAACTGGACAATATGTTTTCATGTAAAGATGTGTATGCTTCATGAAAAAAATGCATGTGATGAATATTTTAAAAATATGCAACTAATCTACTATTTTAATTCAATAATCTACTATTTTAACTCATGTTATCTACTCAATGTTACTGTTTTTATTTAATTGGAAATTATGGACCCGAGCATATAAGATCATTATCTTGTTTAAAATTGTTGACATTGATATGAAGCGTGATCACATCAGTTTGCCATGTGACAAGATACCACCAACAGTATTCAGTGTGAATGACCAATTATCATTTTACATGACAATTGTGTTTCTAAATTTTTTTTTTTTTTTTTTTTTTTTTTTCATGGAATGTATGAGAAATTGAGAATCCTTGGAGGATATTTTCACCTTTACAAAGAATGTATTTTGAGCAGCATATTTCTAAATACTCAAGCTCATTAGACAGTCTCGAGTTGTGACCATAATATATCAACCACCAACTATTGTAACGTTTTCCATACTCAAGCACTTATTTTTGAAGTCCTTTGCAGCCAGGTGTGGTCTAATTAATTATGTTTGAATTTTTTTTACAACTTTGATTTCCACCATCTAATGTATGCAGCATTTGAAAGACAAAGGAAAAATGACTGCCTCTATTAAACCATATTATCATGTTTTCATATTTTGCATTCACATTTTTCAGCTGTAGATTTGCCTCAGGCATCACATATGGTAATAAGTTCCATTTGATGTTTTGAATATATTAGTGCATATCAAAGTCTTTGTGAGAAATGTTTAGGGTCAAAAGAATAATAATACAGTTTATGTTTCAATGTGAATAATCAGTATTAACATATTTGTATGATTAGCAGAATTGTTGATATTGTAAACTTATGGATTAGTAGTCTTCTTGATTCATTCTGAGTAGATTTGTCTTTATGAATGATTTTGTAATGGTTTGTTATGATTTCTAACTTAGATTTATATAACTACCCTTTAATGCAGTGTGGTGCAAAGAATTGAGAAAAGCCATTATGGCACATTAATTTTTAATTCAGTTACATATATGAGCCGTGACACGGTGACGCGTGTTACGTCATCAAATTTGACACTTTTTATAGTGCCGGGGTACCCCATCAAATTGCTGATAACTAACATGTCTCATACTGAATTTGAATTGCAGCATTAACACTTGATAATATGATGTCTAATCTATTAAAACATTAGTTTTTTCAAGGATTATTATGATTAATGCAGAACACTACCTGCAACTTCTATTATAATGTCTTCAATCTCGTTCTTTGATACTTAAATATACTCTCATGTCACAGCTGCGAACATAACTACGTACACTGTATAACATAATATTCAGTACATTTCCAAGAAGCTGGTTTTGGATGCTCCCATGCCCCGGGGTTTGACGCTAACCCGGGTCACAGCGTCATGGCTCATATGGCCACAGCATGAAACAATGGTGCTATTATTTAAGACTAATTGTTAGTTTCAATCCTGCAAAGTATTAATGCTTGTATTTTACAATCTTTTTCAAGTTATTTTTGTATGAGATCATGTATATAATGATTTGAAATTGATATTTCATTTATTGCCCATATTATTTTAAATGTATGTAATAGTAATTTGGTCCTTAGTAATGAAACAAGTTAAAAAAAAATAGAATATACATTTTAATCACCAGATAGTGTTGGAATATTGATGATTAATACATAGTTTCATTTTGCAGTGCAAAAATAACTTACTGGTTGACAGATTCAGCAACTGCTGCTGGCACTATCAAAACCTCTGGGTATGTAAGATCACTCAGAACGACTTTCCATATCTTTGTTTGAGGATAAGCAGGAAAAGAGAGAAATGCGAGGTGGTGTATATTGTAGGAATTGACCACGAGATTGGAGTGTCAATCGCAAAATTGAGCATGCTGACGTCTGATTTACCCGAACAAAGTGAGGGTAAATCAGACGTCAGCATGCTCAATTTTGCGATTGACACGACAATCGAGTGGTCAATCACCATTCTATCATGACTAAAATCCATTTATTTTAAAATAAATCATATTATAACATTCTCATTGCAAGTCAATTTTGTTTGTTTTGAGCGCGCGGAGACCATTACTACGGCTCTAGTCTAAACTTTTGCTCTATGCTACACGGAACACGCCTTGCAACGTCAGCGGCTGTATTGATAATGTGACGAGTTTAGACTAGCGCCGTAGTAGTGGTCTCCACGCGCTCTGGAGCGCGTTTTCCATCGCAAAATTGAGCATGCTGATTGACCAATCAGCGTGGGTTATTGGCGGTGATTTTTGCCCGGAATGATTGAATTCCCATTTAAGTCCTGTGACAAAGAACATGTACATGTATGTTGGGAGAAACAGGCAGAAACTTGGCACCTGAAAGACATTGAGCAGAACAGCAAAGGAACCCTCATACGAGCATTGAGGAAAGAGTATATTACCCACAACAACAAGAGTGCTAATATACATCATGTTAATTAAAATAATCATGAGATAAACTGGGAGGAAGTGACTGTATTGGATGGAGAAAGTCGTTCTAGAACAAGAGCCATCAAGCAGGTGATTAAAATATGGATGCAGAAGCAGGTAATGAACCAGCCTATGATCTATTATGTGTACAACCCCATTTTTGACATGGGATGTCATCCTGAGTGACCTGACAATTGCAGAGAGGTTTTGATGATGGCAACCGCATTTGCATACACCATCAACCAGTAGGTTATTTCTTGTGTTGCGCAAGACGAAATTATGTTTAAAAAAATTAAAAGTACATAACAAGCTAGCTTGTGAGGTACTACTAGTCTGTACAAGTGTTTTAGCTATCTTATAAAGCACACATTTCTTTTCCATATGCAAAATCTAGATGCCCCAGTTTAGGTGGTCTTATATTATATTAGTAGGTAGTGTTCAGCAGGGGGCAGTCTTTTTACAGTACAGTAGAAACTTGTGGTCATGAAGATGTAAACAGTAAAATGCTCTTGTAAACCAACTAGTATATGGATATATGGTCATAATGTAGTTGTAGGGAACTGAAACTAGCCTTTTAGATAACAGAATGTTTTAGATTAGTATAGAGATAGATAACAAAGTTCTACTGTATAATCCAAGGACTGTGATGGAGCTAGCTACATCATGCATGTTCTTGGAAAGTTCTGTTTGTTCTTGGAAAGTTCTGTTTTGATTTTGGAAAGCAGTAAAAGGTTTGAGGCTATTGCTTGCCAGCTGGGGCCTTCAGCCATCATGTGTATCTCTTGTAACTAGGCCATACATATAAATTTCAAATCTGTTTATCTAACTCAAGTCTCTTTTTTGTGGTTTTAATGGCCATGTTGAAAAAATTAAATGAAAACAAATAATATTGCAACGTCATTTTTTTTATAACATTAAAGCATCACAAAATGTTAGAAAGTTTCATGTTGATATTAAAAAGTTGATTTTACCGGTATATACATAATACGAAAAAGGATACTACTACAAGAACACTAGTGCAGTATCAATTTCTATATCACAGATATATTTGCATCACAAGTTTTTCATCTTACAATATGTTTAGATAAAAGATTTTGATAGCTAACGACGGCCATATATTTAGTATTCTTCGTATCACCCTATAGTTTTACGTTAATTGCTACTATATTACAGCATTCATAACATTGGAGATAAACTTTCAAATTAACAAACCATTCAAGCTATGTTACATGTGACTGCTGACTTTTATACTGTTCATGTTCATAGATTATTATCCATGCTTTCATGTTCAAAAGTATTCAGCCAATCTTGCATCAGATTTTATTCTCTGTTCCAAAGCCATGTATCTTTGTGGTGCCATTTCTTTGTGCCTATAACATAAGCAAACAATGAATTCCATATATCACAATTATTACTTTCTATAAATCTTTTCATATGTTTAATAACCTAATATGATCTTTAATATATTGATCACCTACCTGTTTAATCGTAGCTCTAAAATGTGAATTCTGAACATTGCTTCTTGACAGTAATTCAGATATTCTTCCTCATCATCTTTCTGCATAGAAACTTGGTTTTGTTGATACCATAGCTGTTTTTTCTGCAGTTCCGCTGTTTCCTATTAAAATTAGTGCCCATGATTTATTACCAATGTAAAATATATATATAGTACCATAGTTTATAATGAGGGCCCTGGACTGTGGTTACGGCTGAGGCACTATATTGTCAAAGTTGCATGCTCCAGTCATATCACACTCAAATGTATTGAGTATTTCTCATAATGCCCTTTTTTGTTAGAAATCCGACTAAATGACAAAAAATGACCCCCTTATTAAAAATATGGACTTGGACTATATAACCTCCAGTAAGGATCACCTCTATAATAAGACCATTTATCGTGGTCCCTAATTTTGTGACTGCTGTGAAACTCTATAAAAAGCCAGCTTCTATCGTATTCATAATGATCAAACAGTCTAGACCGTCAGTCTAAATATATACCCAATAATGGATGCAGATACATATTCATAAGACATTCTGAGCATATCATACTATTGGGCTTGTTTGGGTAAATCTCATATAGAAGTGATATTTTGCTCTTTACATGTGTTCAAATTCTATATTTTTAAATCTGAAAGACCATAAACTATGTAAAGACCATGAAATATGTATAGTTGTATAAGGATTTCATTTTATTGCACATACCTTTTCAAATCTAGCCTGAATGAGGTTTGCTTTATCAATCAATCTCTGTTTTAGGTCTTGTAAACAGCTCTCTCTTAATCTGTATGCCTTTTCTTGATCAATGTGGTCAGGGTTTTCTATTTTGGCAAGGAATGGTGCTAAATAATCCAACTCCATATCTTCTCTTCGTTTTTTCTCTTCTGCTTGAATACGTTCCTTTTAATAAATTGATAAAAAGTTAGCATATTTGACAATATGTAGACATCAAACTCCAGTTATTGTTATTGCTCAAAATTATCTCCAACATCTAAACATGATCATAATTACGTGTACCTCCAATATAGCGAATACGTATTACGTTATAACTGGACATAAAAAATATATGATTATTTGTTTATTGAATGTAAATGAATGTTTTTTTATGCTAACCATAACCTGTGCAGACTTAAGTATGACGTTTACTTTTTTTATTCTATGACCACTGATAATTGCATTTGACTAACTCATTACTGAATTTTAAACACTTTACTTGTAACACAGTAACACAAATTCTTTTTAAATTAAGATTCATGAAAAAGCTTCCTATTCATGAAACAAGAGGACCATAATGGTCCTGTATTGCTCACCTGTCAAATTTTATTTCACCCACTTTATCAAATGATTTTTCATTAGTCAATAGTTGACATAACATAATACATAGAAAGGATATCTAATGCAAGAGGTGAATTTAGTAGAATGATGATCATGCATGCATACAACTTGTGTGTATGCTTTCGAGAAAATAAAAATAAAAATGAAGCAAATATTCATAAAAATCTGCTAATGGACCCTGGGTCGGGGTCTATTTCCCAACCATTCAAATATGGTATGATGACCATATAGGCATACTACTTGTGTGCAAGATGTGTGAAAATCAAATGAAAAATGAAGCATCTTTGGTTCATTCTAAAGTTTTTTCATAAAGCCATGGTGAGGGATTAAACCCCCACCCACCCCAGGGGCATTATTCAAATATGGAATGATGATCATATGTATGAGGAAAAAAAATGAAGAAACTATTGTGTAAATATGAATTATGGACAAACGAACAAAAGGTGAATACCTTGTGACAAGTGACAGGTGAGCTAAAATTGAATAATAAAATGAAATAGAAATATGGCTCACAAGTTCCTCTCTGTGTTTCCTAGCCTTTTCATTTCTATCTGTGTCATATACTGAGATTTCAAGTTCGCTAGCAACTTCTTCACGTGTCCTGTCATAGAGAATATGCTGCACCTCTTCTTCAGACTCGCGAATCTAAATAAACATTTAGAGTTAGCACTCTACAGAAAAAAAGAGAACAATGTTCCACCTTTTTGGAGCGTTAAAAAACGTACATCATCCCTTAATAAAGTCCGTGTAGGTGAGAGATTTTCTTATCTCTCACCCCCACTCTTTTTCTTCCATTATTATCATTTCTGGTGTTTTAAACTTTACAGTGCACATGTAAATAAATTTTTCAGCTCCACATCACACCCAATAAGAATCAGGAATATTTTGCAATAAGAATCAGGAATTATTTGCAAACATGACAGAATGCTCTTTAATGAGGATTGGAAAACCTACATGGGATACCATCATAAGTTTTTCTTACTTTTGCTCTGCATCTATCCTCGGCTGCTATTAGTTCCACCAGCATCTCATAAAGTTCGACCCTCTTTTTGTCACCGGCACTTGGATCTACCTACGAATGTGTTATTTATAATTTAGTCATTTGTCATATAGTCATTCCAGTAAAGTATAACAAATTTATTAGAAAGTTCAATATGAAAACAAAAGGTGCCATGTAAATTGTGATCACATAAGCTCAGTTTTATTGATGGTACCAACGACCATCGTTTTTAAGGGTTATTGATGTCATGATAACTGACATTAACGTCTTAGTGATGACAGTTTACAATAGTAAGAACTTCTGATCTTTAATTGAGGATAAAATATTTGCTTTATGCGTGCAGGAGCAATACAATAAATAAAATGTATAAAATAACATACTTGAAATGTAGAGTGGGTATCTGGCAACCATTGAATTGTAGAGCCCTTTTCATCTGAATTTGGAGGTTTAATAAAATCGCGTGTTGAAGCTGAAATCTTTGAATCTTCTGTGTGATATGTCAATTGGATTCTTTCTTCATGAACAAGGAAGATTAGCTCTGCTACATCATCTTTAGCAAGCTTTGATGTATTTCTTCTGTAACGTTCAATCATTTTCTAGAAGAAAAAAAAAAGATTTTATTTTAGTATTATACAAATTACTATGCATGCTCTATAGCCATTGCTGAATTGTTCAGTAATCAAAAATAATAATACCAACAGAACTATTCTATTCCTCTAAAAATTGTATATAAGTACAGGCACCTTCATTGGTCATTGGATTGAATGAAGAATTTTGTAAATGAAATATTAAAGCATGAAAACAATAAATATGCTTCTAGATTTGTTATCTTCTTGTAAAATTTGTACAGCCAAAGGATTAATATATGCACAGTATATTTCTCATGTTTATCTGTTCATTTTGTAACATGTATGACTTTTTTTACATATTTTTTTTTCTGAAATTTCAAAAGAAAACTTACTAAAATAGGCCTGGGAACCTGATTTTCTGCTGGACCAAATTTTTTGGGTCGTTTACCATATTCCACAAAACGATAATAAAGAAAATCATCCCTAAAACACATACAGTGATCATTATCATCATCATTATACAGTCAGTAGGCCATAATCGTTTATACAAGATACATAATAAATACATGTACATTTTAATTTCAACACATTTAACAAATTTCAAGTACAGAGCCCATATAGAAATACCTGATATCTATTATCAAAGTTGGAATACCCTGTTTGGATGAACTGTGTTGCATTTATTGTTTACAATATGTAATCATTAAATGAAAGAAATATTCAACCTGTTAGCAAAGTGCTCCTCCATGGATGTTGGTGTTTCAACTCGTTTTTGAAGCCCATCATCTCTAGCTTCATCATAAAATACCATGGTACGCTCATTTTCTGGTCCAGGAGAGCTAGCTTGATACAGATGCTCTACAAAGCATGAAGGGAACAGTGACACTTTCCTTAATCAAATCAGTGTGGTCAATCGAATCCAATATATGTTTTTATGTCATATAATTTTCCTTTGCCTTGAGAAGTACAAGAATTAACTATATCATATTGTATTTTAGAAACTTTTCAATTGTATCACATAACTACGAATGACTAAAACTCCTTGATCCGGTTATGAATATCTTAGAGAGGGTTACAGAAAAACTCATCAGACACATCGTCAGAATCAGTGATACATAATTTGGTTTTTAATAGTATAGGTTTGTTGGATGCTATCTGCGACAACTACAGGAAAACTTTCTGTCTACAATGACTATTTCTTCTTTGTTAATCACAAGAAAGCATTTAAAGGAGTTCCTAGAGAGGACTGCAGTGTCAGGATTAGCTCTTATTGACGAGTGAAATCTTTTAACGGATGAGTAAAACGTTTTAGCAATTTGACCTTTGGACTAGAAGCAAATTCTGGTCAATTTTGCATACATGTATAGAGTT
>CM032662.1:1520702-1530718 GCA_019095985.1 Streblospio benedicti
AGAACCTGAGTTATCTGATGAGGATGAAATGGATGAGTTGCACATCCCTGCACCTAGAAATAAAAAGAATGTTAGACCTCTGAAGAATGATGTATGTGTTTTTTGAAGTTGTGAACATATACCATAAATAAGCCTTACCCTGTTTAATCATATAAAACTCAGTACCTCTAAATCATAAAAATGATAACTAAAAGATTACTTGTAAGGGGCCCATGAAGCAATTAAAATGGATTGTATATATTAATTACAATTTGTATGTATAAATTATGGCAAACAGACATGTATTATACGCACATCATTAAAATGTTTGGTATTTTTAGACAAGATCAGTAAGGAATCGTGAATATATTCCTCAACATCGATCTGGTCCATATGCCCTTATTCTTACACTCTACAGGCAAAAACAAGTAAGTCTTGCAATGAATAATGTTTAGTACAACTACACAAATTTGGAATATTGATTATTATATATATTATGTGACATCTTAACTGTCAGAAAAATTATGAATGAATTTGTCCTTTGTGAGTAATATATTTTGATCGTTTAAAGATTTTGATCAGTCATAACTGGCCTTTAATTCAGTGGTATTTAAATTGCTCTAGATATTTTAATATGTTGTTGAAATGTTTCAGAATGCACAGAACACATCATATTGCTTCTATGAAACCATACTTGTTCGCCAATGAGCATAACCTTTAAATTGCTCTAGTTTCTCTACTAGCCCCGTTAAAATTAATATAATTCTAATAATGCACAAAATGCATCAAAATGCTTCTCTCAAACCTTACTTGTTTGTCTGCTAATTCCACTGAGGTTTAACTATGTGTTTTTCAAAATAGGAGGGTAAATGTTTTATGAAAAAGGGAGAATTAATGACAGAAGCACAACCCTTAGCAGATAAGGACTTTAGACGCGTATGTTTACTTTTCTTTTTAAACTTGAATATTTATGAATTAGTAAAAGTGTATTAGTAAAAGTATATTGAATTATTGCTTAAATATGGATTGCTTACATGTGCAATGGCATTTTTTTTAGCCTGATCCAGGCTGTAGGTACACTGCATGGTCTAGTATGGGATCTCTCATTCAGAAGGGATTTGTAATCAAATCATCGAATCCTGCAAAGTAAGTAACAATCATGGCTGACTTTGGCTGTGCTTCCAAGTTTTGTATGCTCATCGCGGGTTGTACATTTACAATTGTACTCAAATCACCATATAATTTTTTTACTTCCCACTGCAATGATGTGTGTTGTTTAGTAATTGCTTCCAATATATCTTGTTTGGACAATGATTTCATGAAGATTAGCTCTGCAGTCTGCACACACGCTATGTTATGTTGATTATGTATTTTGTAGGTACAGTCTGACTGATGCAGGTTGTAATTTAGCTTCTAGAATTGAAATAGCAGAACAAGATGAGAATATCCGGAAATTGTAACAATAATGACCAACTCAGTTTCACATTCCCCGATCAAGTGAGTTAAGGTTGTTGCATACATCCATGTGCCACCTGCAATAATATCAATATAATAACTGAAACTATTCACGGCTGCCCTCTGTTGGCTAATTACAAGTGCTTAACAGACTAAACGTTCTGATATAACATTAAAATGACCATAACGAATATTTATTTTGATTATATCATAAGATATTTTTTTAAATCTTCTTGAATATACTTATCTACAGTAATATCACTGAAGATATACCGTACACAAAATATTTTTAAAATGAATTCTGTCTCAAAGCGGATATTATTATTTTTCTCAATATGATAAATTATAAGCTACTAGTACACAAAATTTCATGATGATCGTCTGGAAGTTTTAATACCTTCTGATCACCCTTAACTTGATGCTTACTACATAGTGTCACTTACATATATATGCAAATCTCAAATGTATATGATAAATTTGGTTTGAAATTTAGATATCCAAAGTACATCCATCATACCATGTGTTATAGTTATTTTGAACTGTATAAGGAAAGAAATGGTTCCCAGGGGATTAATAATATCTACAATTGAATGATCAAGTATTTTTACTTTTCTCATTTGAAATTGCCACAATTAAGCTCATAGGGCTAGGTGTTACTCGTTTATTTAATTTAAAAGAATAATTATGAACACAAATGTAACATTTGTCATAATAAAAACAACCAAATCTGTCATATTGTAGATTCAAAACTTGAGCTTCCTTTTAATTATCCATAAACATGTTTAAACCAGGTACACGAACGATTTCATCCATTACCCACTAATGCTGGAATGCTGTCTGATAGAAAAGCAGATCACATAGAACAGAAGTATGTTTTTTCTTTTCTCTGTTCACTTGGCGTTGATTTGAAGTTAAATTTCAATGTCGTAACTCATATTTTATAAGATGCATGCGCCGACAATCAGACATGCGTTTTAAACTATTAGTGATGTCTCGGTGTAGTGGCGTGTGTCAGTTTGCTGGTGTCCGCATCTACAAAAATATTCTATTTATTGATAAAAAAGAAACTTGACATATACCTGGTACTTCTATGCAATATATTTCAAAAGTTTGTACTAAAAATGAAAGTTTAGAAAGTGACATCACTACTATATTTATTATGCTTAACATATATAGTATAGTTTCTGTAAACAAAAAGTTAAACAAGGCCACACAACCTCTCGTCAGGTGGCACACACTCAATGTGATAGCGAGTTTTAGGGACACAGAGAGACTGTGTGATTGAGACAAGGTAAAGTGGTTTTGAAAGGCTGGGGAGTCGAACACCCAGTCTCCTGCTTTTACACCAGACAAGTCATTATGTAGAACAGGCGCTAGACGCTGAGTTAACCTTTCCACGGCTTACAGGCTTGACTATACTTGGCCAATATCAGTGCTGAGCAACGCCAGTTCCCCTTTTGATACTATTCATGGCACATAGGCTTCACACACAGCCTTAATCACACAGTCTCTGGGTCCCTAAAACTCGCTATCATGCCGTGTGTGTGCTACCTGGATGAGAGAGGTCGTGTGCCCCAGTCTCACTTTATTTACAGAATGCCTTCGTTCATTTATAGATTTCAAGAGAGTAGGATTTCTAAACCGCTATTGAAAAAGACCAGCAGTGAGGTTCATGCAATATCATCAAGTGATGATGACAGTGATGATGATATAATGCCACCTTTTGCTCCATCTTCTGCCCCAATGGAAAATCTGAAATCAATTGATGACAACACTATTGGGTATGTCTCTTAATGATGTTGATAATTGGCATAAGGCAGATCATATTTAAGAAGGAAATATTGTTTTTTTTAAAGTAAAGTCCAACACTCTGTATTGCAAATATCTGTGAGGAAGCAGTGATTACAAATATTTTATGAATGGTTCCCAATCAGAGTTGAGGTTGTGAAAGCAAACTCCTCTGATATTTATGGTTGAGCCTCCATGAATCACATATTTTCCTTATATGAGCTCCTTGTTTTTATTACAATAAAAGAACTATATAATTTGAATGTTTTTGTGAGGGTTATAGGTAAATTACCAGTATACCATGATTTAATTTTCATATGATACAACGTTCATTTTATCAGTCAGACTTCTTTTTATTTATCTAGCATTAATGTTTTTGTTTTATGTATTTTTTTGTATTAGATTTCCATTCGTGTATATAAATGCTGCTGGTGCTGATGTTGTGTCGAAAGACCAAGCTGTTGTAACTATAGATGGTAATTAGAAATGTAATTGTTCCAATGAGAATTAGAAATTTTGGTGGATTCATTTTAATTATAAAAATGATTTTTAAAATTTATGGCAGTAATATTAAATCAATTGGCTTGTATGCAACATAAATTGTTTATGTTATATTTTTTGTAGATGAAATTTCTGTTGGTTTCCTTATTAAAGCTAAATATGAAGATTTACTGCTCTCAGGAAAACAATATAAACTAGATACTAGCAGGTATAGAATGCATTGTAATATCCGAAGAACTTTATCAACTGCATAAGTATTTTTTATCTGAAGATAAAAAATATTTATCAACGTGGAAGCTTATAATGTCACGATTGATGTTATTATATGCATGTTTCCCAATCTAACTAACCACTACATAACTATATCAACTGCATAAGTATTTTCATCTGAAGATAAAAAATATTTATTAAAATGGAAGCATGATGTCATGATTGATGTTATATGCATGTTTCCCAATGTAACTAACCACTACATAACTACAATCATGTATCAAATTCATTCAGGCTATGGTGGATTTATGTTCAATACCAACAAGTCCTTCTTTACTGTTTCCTCACAAGTGTAAAGGGGTCGAATACACTTCCCTTGTTTCTGGCATAGCAAGGTTTCTGCATTGGTTTAACTATCCTTCCCTTCTCTCGCATGTGCCCAAATCATCTCCGGCGTTAAGCATGAAGATGATTCATGGTAGTGAAACTTGGGCACCATCTACTGCAGACCTTTAGTGGTTATGCCTCAATGACAGATCAATGATTCGGTGGATCTTCAGAGTAAAAACCAGATGATGATACCTCTTTAGCTATGCCCCACAAAATGCTATAGGTTGTGATGTCCTCAAAACTGGGCTCTCAACATCTCAGAGAGTATGTATATATGTGAAACGATCCTCCTTTTGCATCAATTCTGACATGGACATGAAGACATGGCAGACAGCATAAGACAACTAAACATTTGAATGTAGTAGTAGTTTTAGTAGTAGTACATGTAGTAGTAGTGGCAGCCTGAAGATGATATTTGGTAGGAAGTGGGCGTCTTATGAAATCTTAAATTATGAAATGATAAAGTTAATATGAAAGCTTTTTCAGTAACAGTGCTAAAACTTTAGTAAGAGAAAAGTGTAAAAAGAATGCATAGACAATAGAAGTACATAGAATATACATGCCATATATTAAACTAATGATTTGATCCTATTGTAGAGTATCCACTGGTGGCTTTATATTTGCCTATCTTCATAATGATGATGCACCTGATCGATGTAAACAAATAGGTTCATCTTCAACAATATCCAATGTGAACCTTCCAATTCACAATAATAGAGGAACCGTGTCAGTTGCGAAAAATAGTTCCTCAGAAGAAAGACATGCCAAAGCAGAATTTATCTATTGTGCCACCGTCAAAGCAAAAGATCTAATGAAACAGGTGCTTAATATTTTTCATTTTTTTCCATTATGATTTTACAAAATACAGGATTGCCATATTTTCTATCATGCATTATCACATTTATAAGTTAATGCTACATGTATTGTAATCACAATTGTAACACATGATGGTTACTTTGTCTATTCTGTTTCAACAACTTGTATAAACTATACGGCTAGTTCACTTTTGGAAAATCATTGTAATCTGTTCAACTCATTCCCAAAATATTATAGTCAAACACCAAATCAAAACTCTTCGTACATATCTACAGCGATGTATTAATGTTTTCAATAATTTTTTATTTGTTGATTTTTTAGTATCAAAAACACTATCACATCCATATGTTCAACGTGGATTGTCTTCATATTCCTCTCGTGTCAGTGGAGATGTTGATGATAGTCAGAAGCTTGAGGCTCAGAAGCATACTGATCCAATCTATGTGCTAAAGCCAGGAACTTATGAAATTGTGTTATGTGTTGATAATAGAGAAGTCTTTGGTAGTGGGTATGTATGTTTAAACACCGATAAGTAGATCCAGTTGTGAGAATGCTGTTGCTTTACTCCATTACCCATCCCTTTTTTGTCACCCTTACGGTTGATTTCAACATTGCCATGTGTATTTGTGCATATGCACTGTCAATTACCAGTCATTACCATCCCCCATATAAGCATTGACAAACCTGTCATCCAAACTAAATAGCAAGTAGGTTCTTGAATACAGTGACAAATAATGAGGCCATTACAGATCACCAGAGTGGACTATTACTGTCCACCTCCACATGAAAAATTATTTGCCATGTAACCCAGAGTATGCAAGATAATAATTAATCCATAGCCCTTTGAATGTAACATGTCAAACCTATCACCACATTGTTGCAATAGAATATTTTGCAATGTGAATCCAAACATTCTCATATGTGGACTGAACCAGTTTGACAATCGATGAGGAAAATGGCCATCTTGCTCAGTAGTAATGACTTTTTTCTGAAAACCTGCAACTTATGGTTTAATCCAATCATGTAAATGTTATTAATTTTGCATTAATTAGTAGTTTGTATAATTTTTTTGAAAATGTTTGCAATATTTATTCATCAGATAAAAGTGTTAATATTGTTTATTGAATCACATGTAATCAAGGTTTTTATGTAATGCATTTACATAGATACATACTATTCTAGAACTGGGAAGGAAGCATTGTTGAAAGAGCTGCAGAGAAACAATGTGTTATTAGATGTCCAGTATTGCAAATTGGTGACTTTTTATGGATAGCTAGACCCAAAGGTATATATTCACATATGTGCCTTTGTACTAATCCTATTTCTATATTTATTTGTTTGTAGTGCATAATATTTCAATGAAAGTAAAAAAGAACCTACAACTCTATGAATAATTGGTAAGATGCATTTATGCTCATAGTGATAGAAGAATGTCAACATTCATTTTTATTTAGGAAGAGTTGTAGGCCATGCTGAAGAGCTTGTTCTTGATTATGTGATTGAAAGAAAAAGAATGGATGATTTAGCTGGTAGCATTACTGGACGGGCGCTTTAGAGAACAAAAGGTAATTTGTTGAACCTTATAACATACAGAATTATATTTCCAAATATTTAAAATCATGATATAATGACACTGTAATAGCTGTGAATCATCAGCGTGAATATGTTTTATATTTTAAGTTCCGACTGAAAAATTGTGGTCTACGGAAGCCAATCTACCTTGTTGAAGACTATGGATCTACTCAACATTTTAGTGTTCCTGAAGATACACTTTTACAGGCTATTACGAATACACAGGTTAAATAAAACAATCTATCCAGATTTTAACACTAAATAGTCTTTATTATATCTTTAAAAAGTAGTTCATAAATGAATGCTATCAATATGAAGAATGCTAAAATTGTCTTCAAGTATAACCTGAATGATCATTTTGTCAGTGACCATATATAATGACATTGAATTGTACAGATAAATGATGCCTTTCCAGACCAGAGTGAAATCTATGACTAGATTTCTGGTGTAGTCTTGCCATCTTATCTCTCATGGAATGAAGCACCTCATATCAGGCTGTCACGTGACCACTAAAATGGTGGGAGGACAGTAGTTGGAGTAGATGGGGACAATTTGTAGCCTGTGTCATCATTTATTTTGAGGTGCTGCTCTCAAGCAATCATCGATTCTCTGATTTTCCTGCAGAATTCTAGATCCCCAGTCTCGGTCAAGCCAGACCCTTCCCTTACTCTCTTACTTTCCGTCAGGGCCTACAAGTTTCTCGAACTCAGTAGTGTCAGTCTGGTTGATCGAGACTAGATCCCCATGTGCCACAATTTGAGTCATTACAGGTGATTTGTGCCCTCAATCTGTGATCTGATCCACATCTGCAGTTGGATTACATTTTCGGTGTAGGTGTTCTTGAAAGTCTAGTCATATATTTCTCTCTGGTTCAGAAGGGTATCATTTATCTGTATGATTATAAATTATGGAACCTAGGAGAAGCATACATTCTTTGAAAATGAATTGATGCGTTTTATTCAACAGGTGACAGATGATTTTTATGTTAAAAGAACTCGAGACACAAAAGAATCTGCTGCTTACTTAACAATTATGACTCGATATTTGCAGGGAATTTATTCTGTAAGTGCAAATAAAAAACTTCAATACAATTTCTCACAACTGCCTATGATTAAAGATTTCTAGTCAGTTTTAAAATAGGCCTTTTAACAATTTATGATTCTATAGTCTGTTTGAATCTACAGTGTGAAAATGATGTAAAATCAAATTTTCACATTAATGCAAATGTTTTTTTACCAATCATTTAATTATACACAATTATGTAATTTCCTGTTATTTTATTTTTTAGGAAAAATGCTTATGTGGATTTTTGAAGAAAGACTTGATCTCCAAAAAGTACAATTAGATAAACGAGAAAGAGGCTGATGACCTTTGAAGAATATGACAGAACCACAATTAAGTCAAGAGTGAGTACTACTTGCGTGAGAAATATTCATTTGACATTAAATGTATAAAAGAGTGTTCATTAATTAAGTGTGGGAGGGGGCAATGAATTCCTGGTGAGGGGGGAATTCATTTATTTCAACTCTTCCAACCAGCAGGTAATCCAAACACCCTTCCCATTGGTTGGGGGTTTATGATATTTAAAGATTTTCTATTCACCTGAATTGCCTCCAAATTGCAGCTATTAAAGTAGGTTGAAATGTCATCCCATTTTAGTTTCAGTATACTGTCATAACTGAAAGATGAATCGAAAAGCATACGTTAACATTATGAACCGCGTTGAACACCTATTTATTCTGTGCTACGACGGTATACTGAAGCTGAGTACATCCACTGACCCACTTCCTGATGTCATGATGTCTGGTAATTTTGTCAGACAGTCACTGCACATCGGCCCTAATGAAGATATCTTGAAACATAGAGAAAAATTGTAGCTCTGAAAATCCCGAGCAGCATATAAAAGAACAGTTTTAGAGACCCAGGAATAAAAGGCGCCACCTTCTGGGCCAGCAATAAGAAAGGCTGCTTTATGCTGCTGCCACCTATCTCATCCACTGGTATCATTTAAGTCACACTAATATGGCGTTCGGAACGAACTCGAACTGGTACTTTCCAGTTGACGAGTGGTGGCCGTTCAATACAGGTTTATCTCTGTTTACGACTTGTGAACTGGGAGCTGAAGAGATCACTATTTAGATGCTCACTTCGTCATTGACTGACTGACAAAATGGCGGGCGCCCATAACTTCTTCTAATATAAGCAGACAGTTTCATAAAAATATATTCATAACAACAGGCTATAAGTCCCCCAAATTAATTAGATTTAGTGTATATTAAACCATTCGTTTAAGTCTGGGTTTATGTGTTCTGCATGCAATTTTTAACAGCATATTTCCCAGTTGTCATGTAGTATCGACAGCAACAATTAGGTACCTACGACTTGTCAACTTCGAAAATACGAACTCTCATGAGTTGTTCAGGAATAACCATATGACAGAGAACCATGTAGTCTGTATATATATTGCAAGTACATGTATCATTTTTGTATTAAAAAGAAGAAGAAAAAAGAAAAACTTTCCCGATCAGCGTAACTTGGACATATTATGTTCCTACTAATCCTTCATTACCATATTCTTGTTCACCTAAAAGTATCCTTATTTGGTGAATAGCACTTTGTCTCATATTATACGGGCGGCAGGCTCTCCTAATGTAGAGTTCACTCCCCGCAAAGTCCCGAAATATTTTCAGAAAAAGAGCGTTATTATTTCATGATGCCACCCACCAACGTAAATATAAGAGAGAATGTGGCTAACGGATTAGTCCTTTTTCACCAGTTAAGTACCGTGAACCTCGTTTCGAGTAAATATTACCTTATATGGTCATAGGTTTTGAGAGGTTTGGAAGCATTTTCCAGCCATATCAAAGCACATATTACACCAACAATAACATCCAGACATACCTACATAAAATATCTTTTATTATACAATTGAATTGGAATAGATATGTTATATATTTTGGTGACAGAATGCAGGAGAACCTTTTTTTAGCGTCACGGTGTTTAACAGTTTTGTTACGTGGATTTTTAAGCCCCGCGGACCGATTTTAACGTTATATATATCGCATATAAAATGGATGTTTGTGATAAATGAAAGTGACTAACAATGGGTATTGAATGAAAAAGTACTCATGACTAAATCTTTTATCCTGTAGATATAGTTTTAATGAAGTAATGCTTCATTATGATAGACTGCCTCAGGTTTCTGTGGGAGGCCAACCGATAAAATTAATGTCAAATATTACAGGGGTTTGTATTGGTAATGCTTCAAAAAAAAAGAGTTGTATGGAAAAATATTTCATGGTAAT
>CM032662.1:1530818-1559898 GCA_019095985.1 Streblospio benedicti
AACTATTCCAAAAAACGTAATGGAAATCTTTTATACAGTAACAACGTTGAACGGTAATGTCTGGTGCAAAAGTCACCACACCCATGGAACGCCCACATAAAAATGGACATGGAACCTCCTCATTTGTCTCTTATTAGGTTATTGAAATGCACCTACTGCCTTTTGATAATTCATATTAATGTTAATTCAGACGAAAGCTGATTAGTTTATGGGTTTCTGCTTTGATGGAGCGTCAATTGAGAATCTAAGTTGTTGAAGTCGTGCTGATCAATGAAGAATGATATTGACTGAAGAATTAGACCCTAGTTGAATAGATTCTGATTGGTAAGTGATATCCATTATAATTAGCTATTGCGATACTCACTTGCAGATCAAGTTTTCCAGAAGGGGTGTGTGTGTGGCGTAGACCTACTTAAAAGTTCATGGGGTTTCGTAAGCAGAATCAATAGCGGGCATGGCAAAAAATCTCTTAAACATGAAATATTTGGTGGGAAAAAGAGGGTTCTCTTGATCCGCTCCGCCGATGATTTTAATAATTTGGTGGGGAAAGAGGTGGGGAGGTTGTGTGTGGCTCTACGTAACGTATTATTATGATAATTCTAATAAGGAATTTTAATCTAAATGCATGACATCACCTCAGTTGAGTGAGCGTACGTAATGCCTGTTATTATTAACCTCTGAAAAGTGACGACCTCCAGTTGCTGAGAGACTGTGTCCTTAAATGGATCTGGAGTAGTTCTGTTTACCCTGTGCCGCGCTGATCACCATCTAACCATCTAATGGCGTGTTTCCATTCCGATCAGACGACCTTTTGATGTATCTTTTGGCGGCTGCTTTTTCAGTGCAAGGCAAATTCGTAATGTTCAGAGTTTCGGTTATGTAACCCAATCACCGCTATCTGGGTTCCCCAATTACCCAATTGAGATGAAGCGATTTTTTTTCTGAATCTGCTTTGTGATATTTCATAACATTTTGTGATTGTAATATGATTGGTTTTGGCATGACCCAAAGTCCCTTAAACTGACGCAAAATTCAACTAGTCAAGATAACTGTTATTGTTACCCATGGGCCCCGGCAAAGTTCACTTCCTGCAAGATGGAATATACCAGCAATGTTTAAATATTTTGAACAAGTTTAGTTAAAGCATGTGAAGTACTGATACAGTGTAAAAAGGTAGAGCACAATCCAGTATACAAAGATGCTCCCATGTTAATTGTGTTTTTGTAGACACCCTGTGCCGATTACAAGAAAAGCGTATGTAACCAGCCCTATTGATGCCGCTGCCGCCTGGGCAAAGGTTTTTACCCTATGGAGATGCCGAGATAATATAGGCCAGTATGATCCCTGATTATGTGAGAACGTGCTAAACGTCCTCCTACACAGCTCAAAGGGCTGTGAGGAGTTGTGTGCAGTGGGGGGAGGAAGTTTACTACCATGGGTGTGGGTTTGGCCGGATGGGACACAGAGACCCCCGTGATGCTGAAGTTAATGTAGGGTTGCCCGTAATTGAATGTTTGTTTCTCTCTACTTATAACTGTCACGATGAAAATAAGCGATTGTGGGGGCCGAACATATATTTTATTATTATATGACAGCATTGTCCTTGGTTAAACAAATCTTATTGTAGAACCGTGAGATTCGTATGATTAGTGATGAAATAGCGGAGGACAGATGAGACGTGCAAGTAATGATAACATACAGATTGTCACGATTCTGGTTTATGTTGTTGATTTGTTGATTCTTTTTATTCCTATTACATGTATTAGGGGATTCTTGTTTATGTTGTTGCTATGGTGATCCATTTTATTCCCTTTTTCTAATAAAGTTTGTTATCAGGAGTTTGAAAAATACAGGAGGTATCACAGTCATGAGTTTGTTGCATTTGAGGGGAACGTGATAGATCTATATTTAAAAAGCTTTAAAAACTAGTACCGAAGAACATGAACAATACAAACACTAGGTCCCTACCACGAGAAGTTAGAAATTACATGTATGATGTCCTGGGAAAAGTTACTACGGCACTCTGAAAGTGTATTCTGAACTTTCCTGTGACAGCTGTTATAAATGGGGAGTAATTAATGAGTCGACTGCAGAGATCCATCAACGCGTGCTTAATGTACATCGCCACGTGTTACATGTGGAGCAGGGGGAAGAATAGATCTGGCATTAGATCTGGGGTCTAAAAGACTGAGTGAGGCCCCTACTGATATAGCCACCATTTCCCCGTAAGAGAGAGTCATGTATCCAAATAAAAAGTGCATGGGATTACCACGTGAACTCCCCCAGTGGTGGGTACTATCATCTGTTTTGGGGTAGGCAGGCATGCCCCCAGGTTTGTGCCCTGGCAAACGTGCGTGTGGATCTTTTTCTTTTGAGATTTAGAGAAATTACTAGGCGTCCTTGGGGGTTTGGTTGCCAAGAAAAGAAGGGGGTTTAGATATTTTGTCATCGCATAATGCGTTCTTTCTGATGCATATATACACAATCCGATACTTCTCTCATTTGAATAATATATTTGGACATTGTCATAAAAATGTAAACTTAAAAAAACCTGACATGGTGAGCGCATAGTCATTCAATATTCAAAAGAAAAATAATATTTCCAGATAAACTTTAATGCAACATACTGTTATTTTTTGTTTCAGTAGATTTATAATCAATTATTTTAAATCCATCATAGGATATTTTAAATGCAAACATGCATCTTTTATATATATATATAACAGGTACCTTACCTGTAAGTTGTAGATATATCATGTATTGGTAATCTAGCCGATTCAATGCAAGGCAAATGATATACGTTAAGCAATAGACTGCAGACGTTTAAAAAGAATTTTGTAGTATTATTTTGTAAATAAGAGTGACTTCAGACTATCATCGGTAGTCACATTTGTTTGTGGATTTGGCTTATCTAGCACATATGGGCGACCCTGGATATTCTAAATTTAGAACACGTCCTATGAAACGTGCAAATACAATGTTGCTGGTTTTAAGAAGTTAGTCTGAACTGCGTGGGAGTGAATTTGAATCAATGACGTACAAAGCAAACAACCCCCCCCGACACTATTTTAAAGTACCGTGAATCTCGCTTTTGAATGTAAACATTACCTTATATGGTCATAGGTTTGGAGATCTTTGGAAGCATTTTCCTATTAACATAACTTACATACAAAAATACAATTATTACGACACTCTTTCATTCAAAAAATAAATAATCTTCAAGATTATAGATACCTTTATTAAAAAAGAGATTTGTCATTTACTTAAAAATACGTTAGCATCAGCTGCATTGGGGATTAGCAGCTAGATATGATACCACTCTAAAATACCAATAAAAAAAATCAGTGATAATCAATAACATTATTTGACATTTCATCATAAATATACAAAGAAAAAAAAAGAGCAATGAATATAAATTCTAATGTCCTTAAATGGTTAAATAGATCTATCTGCAAAGATACAAAACGTCAATGAAATAGAATGACGTCTTCCAAGAAATATTGACATGACCTCAAATTTGCAGAATGTAAGAACCGAAAATTTTTAATGACTAAAAATCCATTTTATTTCAAAACTAGATCGAAAAATATTTCAGGGAAAATGGTTATATGGGGTTTATAAAGCTTTGGATGGATTTGGGTAAGTTGCTATCCTGGTAACATTGGGAAAACTTTTTAAATAAGGTCAAGATATGAACTTAAAATCTACTGATTTTTAAATGGTGCGTTACTAATAATGACGGGAATCAAGTCGAATTACCATAAAAAAATAATTAACATTTTTGACAGTTCATATAAATATACAAAAGAAAAAACTAGCAATGAATATAAATTTTTAATGTCCTTTGGTTCATCAAGTACTGGCTATCAGCGTCGATAATGACGTCTTCCAAGAAAAACATCATCAAGTACTTTTCTTGAAACTGAATGTAAGTGAAGTACTTTAGTTGATGCCATTCAATGTTCTTCTTTTCAAATAACATATTTAGTTCAAAACACTCTGAGTTTGTCAAACGGGACAACACAAAAATGGTTAGATCTAGTCGGTCATGAACCCGGGGTCATGTATCACTGTACTCAAAGGTAAAAAACACGTTCGAATATTATGAATATTTTAATGCGTTAATTTATAAAATCTATATGGTTATATAATATATTAATAAGCAAATTACCATGAAATACTTTTTCCATACAACTCTCTTTTTTGACAGCATTATTCAATACAAATCCTGTAATATTTGAGCATTAATTTTATCGGATTTGGCCTCCCACATAAAACCTGAGGCAGTCTATCATAATGAAGCATTACTTCATTAAAACTATATCTACAGGATAAAAGATTTAGTCATGAGTACTTTTTCATTCAATACCCATTGTTAGTCACTTCATTTATCACAAACATCCACGATATGCGCATATATAACGTTAAACACCGTCGACGGGGCTTAAAAATCCCCGTAACAAAACTGTTAAACACCGTACACGTCGATTCGAAGGTTCTCCTGCATTCTGTCGCCAAAATATAGAACATATCTATTCCAATTCAAATGTATAATAAAGATATTTTATGTAGGTATGTCTGGATGTTATTGTTGGTGTAATATGTGCTTTGATATGGCTGGAAAATGCTTCCAAACCTCTCAAAACCTATGACCATATAAGGTAATATTTACTTTCGAAAACGAGGTTCACGGTACTTAACTGGTGAAAAGGGACTAGTCCGTTAGCCACATTCTCTTATAGTTACGTTGGTGGTAGTGGGCGTGGCATCATGAAATAATAACGCTCTTTTCTGAAAATATTTCCGGGACTTTGCGGGAGTGAACTCTACATTAGGCCGAGCCTGCCGGCCCGTAATATAATAATGACAAGTCATAGCACGGGCCAGCAGGTTGCTGAGCATTACTTCTCTCATTTGAATAATATATTTGGACATTGTCATAAAAATGTAAACTTAAAAAACCTGACATGGTGAGCGCATAGTGATTCAATATTCAAAAGAAAAATAATATTTCCAGATAAACTTTAATGCAACATACTGTTATTTTTTTGTTTCAGTAGATTTAAAAATCAATTATTTTAAATTTATCATAGGATATTTTAAATGCAAACATGCATATATATATTTTATATATATATGATATGATATGTGCATTTACTTAGATTTATATCCGTCTAACAGGTACCTTACCTGTAAGTTGTAGATATATCATGTATTGGTAATCTAGCCGATTCAATGCAAGGCAAATGATATACGTTAAGCAATAGACTGCAGACGTTTAAAAAGAAATTTCTGTAGTATTATTTTGTTAATAAGAGTGACTATCATCGGTAGTCACATTTGTTTGTGGGTTTGGCGTATCTAGCACATATGGGCGTCCCTGGGTATTCTAAATTAGAACACGTCCTATGAAACGTGCAAATACAATGTTGCTGGTTTTAAGAAGTTAGTCTGAACTGCGTGGGAGTGAATTTGAATCAATGACGTACAAAAGAACCCCCCCCCCGGACACTATTTGTAAGTACCGTGAATCTCGCTTTCGAATGTAAACATTACCTTATATGGTCATAGGTTTGGAGATCTTTGGAAGCATTTTCCTATTAACTTACATACAAAAATACAATTATTACGACATTTTCATTGAAAAATAAATAACCTTCAAGATTATAGATACTTTTAATAAAGAGATTTGTCATTTACTTAAAAAATACGTTAGCATCAGCTGCATTGGGGATTAGCATGCAGCTAGATATGATACCACTCTAAAATACCAATAAAAATCAGTGATAATTAATAACATTATTTGACATTTCATCATAAATATACAAAAGAAAAAGAGCAATGAATATAAATTCTAATGTCGTTAAGTGCGTTAGAACTAGATCTAGGTCAGAGGGTGGGGTACTGGGCATGAACGTTAGTGAAAGTGCGTCGATAATGACGTCTTCCAAGAAATATTGACAGCATCAAGTGCTATCTTGAAAAGTGCAGAAAGTAAGTGAAGTACTTTAGATACTGATGCCATAGTCAATGTTCTTCTTTTCAAATAACATATTTAGTTCAAAACACTCTGAGTTTGTCAAACGGGACAACACAAAAATGGTTAGATTCTAGTCTGTCATGTACCCGGGGTCATGTATCACTGTACTCAAATGTAAAACACGTTCGAATATTATGAATATTTTAATGCGTTAATTTATAAAATCTATGGTTATATATTGATAAGCAAATTACCATGAAATACTTTTCCATACAACTCTCTTTATTGACAGCATTATTTGAGCATTAATTTTATCGGAGTTGGCCTCCCACATGAAACCTGAGGCAGTCTATCATAATGAAAGTAATAAGTACTTTTTCATTCAATACCCATTGTTAGTCACTTCATTTATCACAAACATCCACGATATGCTCATATATAACATTAAACACCGTCGACGGGGCTTAAAAATCCGCGTAACAAAACTGTTAAACACCGTACGTCGATTCGAAGGTTCTCCTGCATTCTGTCACCAAAATATAGAACATATCTATTCCAATTCAATTCTATAATAAAGATATTTTATGTAGGTATGTCTGGATGTTATTGTTGGTGTAATATGTGCTTTGATATGGCAGGAAAATGCTTCCAAACCTCTCAAAACCTATGACCATATAAGGTAATATTTATATTCGAAAACGAGGTTCACGGTACTTAACTGGTGAAAAGGGACTAGTTCGTTAGCCACATTCTCTTATAGTTACGTTGTTGGAAGTGGGCGTGGCATCATGAAATAATAACGCTCTTTTCTGAAAATATTTCCGGGACTAATCAGTACATTTTCATTTTGAGACGTAGGTCTACTTAACAACTAGTCGGTTTCATTTATAAAACTCTGAAACTATCATGGTGACATATTGCATCTTGATACTGAGTGACAGAGTGAATAAGTTAGCGTTATTATTGATGCTCCATCATTTATGCCGAGTAAATAAAGAGATGCAAGAATATTACTGGGGTCATTAATTCCATTTTATTTTATCTAGTTTCTTGTTATGGCAATGGAGGTAATGCGTGCCGCCTTCCTGTCACAAAAAAATAGAATGAAATCTTGCATGGTGCGTAATATAATCACATCAATATTAACTTACAACATTCTCGTGCTTTCCACGCTTACAAATTGCCACAATTAGGTTATGCACACAGACCAGAAATAGAAAATATGCGATGCAAATCATATCCACAGAGATTGAGATTACTGAAGAAATGCTAGGCAGCAAATGCCATTATAATTTGTAGAACTTGTTCTAGAATTCATCAACGCACAGAACAAAACAAATGAATGAATTGAATCCATCATTGTTATAGATGTAAGAATCTAGGCTTTGTTTATTATGGCCTGGCAAATTGGGAGTCAAATTTAGGTAGCACGGTGCTTTTTGCTGAAATGTGAGGAGGGAACGCAATACACGTGGATTGTAATCATCATTGGGGGCTCGGCCAAGGAGAGTTAATGTGAGGTTGTAACCATAATTGTACATGTATATTATTGCCAGAAGGTGTATGCATAACATACATATGTACATGTATATAGTGAAATGTATTGAAAACTAACACTATAAACGCATGTTTAATTTTTGATAGAAACCATTCAAACAATATACAATACCACTAGGTAGGGGACCCTGGAATAGAGGTTCTGATTTGATAGTTCAAATTGATATTATTGATAGTGTATCTAGTCCATGAGGCAAGGGCTAAAGCATATATAGCACCACTGCTGTATGTGCATCGCATAAATAATAAAATGTGACATAAATATGTTGCGGATGTTAAACATTAACTTAACTCTGCAAAATAGAATTTTAATAACGATATACATTTATACTATTGGACAGAACCAGCATAAACCATCAAATCAGAACATCTTATGCAGGGACACCTCCCTCAGTGAATACGCTGCGAACACAATCCGTGACTCAGGTTACCCCATTCTTGCGCAGCTGAATGCCAGTGAAGATGTCTTTCTTTTGGGAACTAAAGCCTTCTTCTGAATGATAGCATGTCCCAATGAAAGATTTAAGTGGTCTTTTTTCAATTCATGGAGTGAGAGGAAACTGCAGTTGAAAAGAATAGCCGAAGCCGTGTTAACATATTAGCCTTTGTGCTGAAATGAGATTTCATTAAGCATTCATGAATACTATCTATATCAGTGTCACCCTCAGTTGAGAAAATGCCATGTCATTAACTGGCCGGATGACTTCAAATATTAAATATGTGAGGTTGAAGAGGAAATTTAAGTTTGAAGTATGAAAGTAGCTTAAAGGTTTAAGCGTGAGTGAGTTCACAGATAGACCACCACCAAGTCCTTCTATGAAGCTCAATTGTAAGCCGATGGATACTGCTATGAATGCAACTCAATCCAGAGAGAATCCAGATAACACCAGATCAATCCAGATACGAATCTACGCAAAATCTTCATTGTGCTGCATATATCGATTCAATTAATTATTTCAGGTATGATTGATGAGTATTTGAATATTTGATCACTGTTGTTTAACTGGTATCAACTTGTATTGTTTGCAAGATCGCATAGCATGTTTCATGTCATATATTAGAGGAAGTTCCAAGGCATTGCCGTCCAGGTTTGACCAGAACCATCAGCCAAGCTGAAACCCATCCGCAGTGTTTCAGTGGGACTGACAGAACCGGCACATTATACTATTTTGTAGGTCACGGAATGCACGTTGCGTGCATCGGATAACAATAAAACTAAATTGCAATTTACATGGGGGTGGGCCATTGGGTTAATATATGTATGTATTAGATATCATTCAATGGGAAAGGGTAAATGGACATACATTCCTAAGAATGATACAGTTGAATAAAAAGTGGCGTTTCGCAACAGATTTTTTTATGGTAGTTTCATGTTTATCAGTAGATCTAGTGAAGTATTGTTGTGGAGATCCGCATGCTTTGATATGAAATTTAGTAAGGTTGAGATTTAACATGCGTGGTACTTTTTAGTACATTCAGAACCAAGCAGACTTATACAGTCTTTGACTTGGCATGGGCGGGGCCATAGCAGACTTATACAGTCTTTGACTTGGCATGGGCGGGGCCATAGCAGTAAAAGAAAATTATCTCCATGGCATTATGAGTCTTAAATAAAGAAAGGAACCTATATCCCTATTTGCGGTACACTCCTCAAACTATGAAACCAACGTACCTGTTCAGTAAAACGAGTTATAACAGTGTTGTTTCCATAAATAGGACAATTTATTGACCACCATAGGACATTATCAAAAACCCAACGGTCTTTGACCTGGATCTGGACTATATGGCAAGACAATGGCAGGCATGTTACACACATTAGAACAGGTGAGGAGATTCCCAATACTCAAACATATTAGATAATGTTATCATTCTTTATTTCGTCATCAACCACATTATTCAGGTAATTATCGTAGCTGAATCACTCTGATTGATTAATCAATTGAACACGGTTTGGATTATGAGAACAGATGTACGCAGATCACAATATCTACACTACCAGATCCAGGTCATTGTCATTTAATCAGAAAAATTAGTTATGACCCACTAACATTGGTATTTCAATGTGACATAACGTCTGCAATATCAAAGGTTCAGCCAGGATTAACTATGATTGGCCTACTCTGATCACTATACCTACAAAAAATAGGTTCTTTATGCTGTAATTATGTAATATTACTTTACCATCCCTGTCCCACATAATACATAACAATACAGACCAACAGTAAACAAATCCTAAACAACGGGAATGACAAGTATCTGAATGGTAGAGGATCCAATCAGAAAAAAATATGCCGTTTTTTGCAAGTGATGATGCAAGGTTGCTTTTGACAAGGAAGTGCATAGTGAAAGCTATTTTGAAAATGGTCGCCATCTTCCAATTTCCCATACATGGCCAGAAACTTTTCCTGAAAATATAGGCTACCACGCACATCAGTCTAAATTTTTGTAAATGTGTCACCATATTTATTGATTTAAGTTTAGGCGTCTTTACACAGACCAATTTATAAATTGAAATTTGGCTGCCATAATTTTCATATTCAAGAATCCTGTTCTTCAGTGAGTTTTATAAGATTTAGATCGGTGTCTAAAGAATGCAGTGGTTTAAATATAAATCTGCAAATTAATAGCTAATTTAAAACAAAACCAAAATGTGAGGAGGGCAAAGTGAAAATGTATCATGTAAATTACTCTTCAGGAATAGAGCTGAGTGGTATACTTTGAGAAATGCTCACTCTACAGAGCTATCTCAAACCAACGATAAATAAGACACAATAAAATGGAAGCAAATTGGTTACCTTGATGAGATGACCATTTCAGCCAGACGGTCCCCTCTGGAGGGTTTACTGCAATCGTGTATGGTATCGGCAGCACGGTCCATCTTCGCGCCATCCATCTTTATTACCTGCACATCGCCCACGTTGCCTGGAGACAGATAGTAATACATGGTTAATTGCTACACTCAATTACAATAAAACCTGTGACAACAATGATTACGTTTTTTTATCATTCATTTGGAAAATTGTGTTGCTACCTTTGGCCACTGTGTATTACAAAATTTTTTAGTAAATGATTATTATCTCGCTTAGGTACCCACAACCATGACTTGGACTTGCACGAAGCCCACCTGATAATCACCCTGTTCATCCTTAAGAAACTTTTAACTGGTTGCTGGTCAGTTACAGATAACAGCCAAATGTATGACGTGATAAAAAACTATGATACAAGCAATAATACGTTCTACAGTCACTGACCCGAGCCAAATAGTCCGTTGCTAATGTGTTGTACAGATTACATTAGCTTCCATTTGCCAAGCCATCCACCCATAAGAGCCACTTTAAAGTCCAAATACCCATGTCACAGTGAAAAAATGTTACATGGTTACAAAGAGAACAATTGACAAGTTGATTTCAATCCCATTGATTCAGCCTAACACGCTATTTAAGTGGCCATTTGCTCGCGATAATGCATATCCTATTTACATGTAATGCACCCACGTCATTATTTATATACACTCAGCGTTAGACACTTATTAGCGTGGGAAAGAGAATTGACAGTTTAATTATATTACATGTTTTAGTACCCATATCAAAGGGTTTATTGTTCATAATGTTTCATGTCAAAGATGTATGTTTGATGAATGCTATGGATTGAAAAACTGCACTTGTGTGTATACAAAACACACATCTATTAAATAATGGAGTAATCTGATATGTTTTCCCCAAAGGTTACTTGCTGTCTTCAGCTACCTCTATGTCAATATAGTGGTGGAATCACGCTCGCTATAGTGAACGGAGACTGATGATTGCAATTACATCTATGATGGCAGTTTACAAATTTGAGAAAATAAGCAACTTGCAATTGAACTGCAAGAAGTTCTTTTACTTGCAATATTATAAGTCTAAAACAAGTTGAAGAATGTGCATGTCATTCCTGCTCTGCAATTAGTAATACATTAAGCCCTATTGAAATGTATAGTTATTTAAAAAAAAACTCCATTTTCCATCATTATCCAGCCCACCACCCCATCTCTGTTTGTAGTCCCAAAAGAACAATCCGGATTCAAAAGTAATAAAAGCTATTGATGGTCTAATGATTTAATTAATTTTGCTCTAAGCGTTTTTTACCACCAGACCAAAGTGCTACAGAAAAATTGTAGAGAGTAAGTATGTAATAGGTTTGAGTGAAGCATCCTGAGGCTCAAGGTTTACGTTTCTGATTAAATGGAATCGTATCTCAAATGATGCAAATTACTGAAAAACACATGACAATAGAACAAGGGGATTGCATGACGTCATCCTTGAGGAAGCACCCACAATGCGGTAGATTACAAGGTAACAATGATCAAACAAATAAGGCCTCGTAGCATATTTTTGGTATGGAATTATCTTCTTCATAATCATAATAATCTTGTTCAAATGTGGCCACATGGCTTTTAGAGTATTAGAAGTGTTTTCTGGCAATAAGGCGTCCCCGTTTTGGATGACATTAGCACACTTGCAACCAATATGCATGATGGCATGAGCTAAGGCTTGGTATCACCTGAGACTTGATGGTTGTCTCATGTTTATCGGATGTGACTGTTATAATGCTTAATCATGGCATGACTTTTGTGAACTACCATCCATTATTGTGGTGACGCACAGTGGATTAAAGGTCCTAGAAACATCGACACAGATAACTTATCTGCACCTGGTAGACTTGGATACTCGGTTAACAAAAGGTCTTCTCATACATACAAGGGATTAGCTCCTTTGTTAGTGGTTGCTATCAGTTTCAAAGAGCATTAACTCAAAACGCGTTGTAAAAGCAGTGCATTGAAATATTGTAAACACCTCACAGATGCAACAAAAAATAGCACCCTGATCATGAGCTTATATAGTAACATGACTAAATCATATAAACGACGTTATTAGTCTTAAAGAAAAGAAATTATTTTGCTAGGTGCTATGCATTCCTTAAATTATATTTCATAAAACCCATATTCATATTTGATAACCATTTATGGAATAAAACAATAACTGCACATCCGATACAAGTTTTATAATTGAAACACACACACCTGTTCAGTTGCTTTTATAAATAAGAGTATATACTGGGGCGGTTTATAATGAAGTGAGATGTGGTAAAAAAGGTCGTAAAAGAGGAATGTGGGAAAAAAGGCCGAAAAAGAGGGACGAGGGATTTCAAAGAAGTGGGATGTGGGAGAAAAGGCTGAAAATTTGTGGGATGTGGGCAAAACGCAGAAAAAGATGAAAAAATAAAAATAGGGATGTGGTGGGAAACAAGACCAAACAATAGGGGTTTAGGATTTCTCGACCCTTTATAACCCCTCCCCCATTATTTATCATCAAAGGGCATTATTTAAACAGAAATGAAAAGAATAATAAAGAAGGACATGAAAAAGTCAGCCTGGTACAAGCCATGGGACGCTGTGATGTTTTCCTCTCACCCCTAATAGTACCCTCGCTGAAACCTTAAAGAAGATAGCCCAAGAAAATTCTAATGATATAAAAGTGACAGTTATAGAAAGAGCGGAGAGAAAATGCAGTAATATGTTCTACAATCAATGACCAGAGCAATATAGTCCGCTAATGTGTTGTACAGATTACATTATATTAGCTTCTATTTGTCCATAAGAGCACTTTTAAGGTCCAAATACCCATGTAACAGTAACAATATGTCACATGGTTACAAATAGAACAATTGACAAGTTGATTTTAGTCAGATTGATCCAGCCTAATATGCAATTTAAGTGGCCATTTCCCTGCCGTAATGCATAATTCCATTTACACACACGTCACTTGCCACTTTGACAAGATTTTGTATTTTTCCTGGCTATAAGACTTATGTATTTACTGTCAGTGTTTACCATGCATGACAGTACTTATTTTGAACAAGAGATTCATCCTCTTAATTTCGTCAGCAACAGAACACACGTACCCATCGTCAGTGAGGAGGCAGATCCAAGATTTCCTGGAATAGGACACATAAATGTATGTACTCAAGACCCAGCAAGTGCAATCAAAATGTATGTACTCAAAGACTCGGCATTTGTTACGAATGGGGATTAAAGTTGCACTGAATAGGTAGTCTTTCCCCCCCATCCCGACGACCCCTGAAATCCTTATGGATGTGCTATTGCAATTATCCGGAGAGCTGTTAAGAGATTAAGGCCTTTACATTGGTTAAAAATAATCCAGCAAGTTTTGAGAGATATTCATGTATAGAACTGACACTATATGAATCTATCTATATGAGACACATGCACATTTCTTCTAAGTAAACACCGTGTTCAATAGGGACACATTAACTCTTTGAAGGTTGAAGTCTTTAGAAGGGGCATATCACTTATTTTAGACCCCATGTACGGGCCAAGCATTACCGGCATCCATGTTGGCAGGTGCCTGTCTCTCATGCCCGGTCGCACGTGATAATCATGTAATAATCACGTCTGCTGCGGCAATTTGTAAAAGCACCTCACGTGTACTAAGTATTGAAAATATCAAGCTCATACATAAAGTTTCAGTTATCCTATGTGTGATAGAATTTAACTGGCCTGTTCATGTCTCCGGGAGTTTAACTGTTGTCTTCAATCAATGTGTAACTTCTCAATTCTTAATCTATCTGATCTCTCATTAGTCTACTTCAAAGGTTAGATAACCAGGAGGGCGTTGTGATACTATATTTGATTTCTGATATAAACAGTGCATATCACCATATAGAAGACAGTAGATTTGGCTTGTATTGTACAATAGTGGTCCTAAATAAAGGCGTGGATTGATTTGGTTGGAGCAGAGATGGTTTGGAGCGTACTGCTTGATGAGCCAAGATCACAACCAGCAGTACATTCTTACATGCCATTTATACTCGCACACACGCAAAAATATCAATATGTCAGCACACTATCGGTTGTGTCCTAGGTCAGGTTTTACTACCTTATGGTTGACCATTGTATCGCTCCAGGGGAACTAAAAAGTTGAGCACCCATAGAATTTCATGGGGTACCGATTGCGCGTGCAAAGGCTCATGTAGATGTCAGAAAACCTATGAACATTACTTTTGTGGGAATTAGGCTTCACTATTGAGGAGAAATTGACCTTTACTTAACGTAGGGGAGCACAATCAAATATGATTGTGTGTACAGTTTGATTGCTTGGAGGAGACATCAAAGGATATGGGTGCACATGACGCCCATGTGTGCTCTACCGTGTGTGCAAAATACAGACTTGGCTAATCTGGTGCCAACAAATCGATTGAACAATATGCACAGGCGAGATGATTACTTGAAAATATGAGACATCGGAGTTTGGATAATTTGTCTGTGATGGTGGGTATTTGCAATAGGTGTAGACGTCTAAGTGTTTCTATACACATGTAGTAGTTTCTGTTAGAGGTTAAAGCGTGACAATGATCTGGTGTTAAGTGTTACACAGAGTAAATGCACACATACATATTATCTACTGTACTTTTGTTTTTCAGCTGTATGCTTGATGAATTGAAATTTTAGATGAAGAGACCTAGTGGTGTGGCCTGAATATATGGAATATTTAATAATGCACACATCCATTAATCACATTAATGGTGTGGTGCATTTTCTTCATATAATGCCCCGTAGCTTCTTATAAAACTGGAGAACAATTCTTGTATTAAAAGCTTACAGAGTTCAAAATTGAGTTAATTAAATGGAATAAATGGTACAAAACTACTTTAGGCAGTCTTTCATCTGAAAACATACAAAGTTCAAAATAGAGTTAATTAAATGGAACAATTGTTGCAAAACTACTTAAGCCAGTCTTTCATCTTTCCTACACAAACTTATCCTTTATACAATAGCTGTTTGTTTACAAAACCGACTTTTGCATCAACTTTGAAAACAAATATTTGCTCATTTAATCATGAAGGTACCAGAGGGTTTGTTTATTTAGCATTGCGATTATAGAATATCGTGTTCTTTATGTCCTTCGAACTTCTAAAGTTACGTCTCAGAAAGGTTACTTTCATAAATCCAATATGTTTGTTACCAATTAACCGCCGTGCACTTATAATTTCACAGATACAGTTAGAGCAAATGTGTTTGTAATCATATCATTGGTCAATATTTATGCTTTGTGTTAATTTTGTTGTTCACTACACAAAACAACTCGACGTTAATGTCCGCTATGAATGTAAACATTTGTGTTTCAAATCACGTTTTGATATCAAACGGTCATATTACATATATATATAGTTTGTGAAGTACGTTGAAAACGTGATGGTAATGAACCTATATAATGGGTTCTGGTCTATAAGAATATGCAAAGTGGGGGGAAAGGTTGAAAATAGAGGGATGTGTGTGTGGTAGGAAGTGGGATGCGAGAAAGACTAAAAAGAGGCATGTAAGGGGAACTAACTGTAAGTAAAATGTAAATGTGATGGTTCATAGTCGTGATCCAAGTTCTCGCGACTTTGCATGTTACACGAGGTCATTGGCACACTTATTGATCACCAATTGCTCCTGCGACACATTCAGCGCACAATGCTTATATTATCACTCATTATTTCAACCCAATTACCTATACCTAATGAACGTGTAGGTAACACCGAGCCATGTGAAACCAATATGGTAGAAGTTTGCTCAACAACCACGAGAATACCCAAACGTGAATCGAACTCACGACTTTCTGATCACGTGTCCACTCGACCACAGAAGCACACGAAAATATTATGACCGTGACGATGGTCATTGTGATGACAAAAAGCAGGGAATATTATGATCACAATGACATTGACAAAATTGACAAAAACAAAAATATGACCATACCATTGAACACAAGGACTTGGATGACCATGAAATGAATAGAGTAAAATAATAAAAAACAAAAAAAACAAAACAAAACAAAAAAACAACACAAAAACAAACAACACAAACAGCAACACTTCACTAGATCTAAACAACAACAGCAACACAATGAAAGTGGGTGAAAACACTAACGAATAAAGTAGGTATAAAAATAAAAGAACAACAATAAATGATGCACATAAAACACTTGGACACTAAATAGGCGGGGAAAAACAGAGCTACAATCTTCCTAATCAGCAAAGGAAAAAAATGTGGCCTTATTGCTATCTTGGTCCCTGTAACACAGGCATTTATCATCAGCACGCCAGTTTGTAGAAATTGGAGGATAACTGAGTGATACTAGAGCCATTTGTTTGATCCCTGTCAGTTTTTACATATTCCCTTCTCTTGTAAACACGAGCTTCATCACGTTATGATTATGTTTGGAAGATGTTGTGGTGATTAATTTAGGCCAAGATACACTGTTGTTAAAGTGACAGTGGCAAATGGGAATACTTATGAAAACTAAATTCATTATTGCAATGTCTTAGAAGTGTGTTCAAAATGGGACTAATACAATACACACAATTTAATGCTATCAAAAAAGGCCTTACATTTTTGTACCGGTATTGTGAAAAAAGTAGGGAAGAAAAAAGCTGAAGGCAAAGCCTCAAAGTTTTGAGTCAATACTTTGACAAAATGAAGCCGTTTAATAGTTTATCCTGGGTACCACAGCGCCTTATGAAGTTTAGATTGTGATTTCAATCAAACTGGTTTCAAATTTCTGCCAATACAAACATGCATGTATATGTTATAAGATATTGCTATAACCAGAGATTACCACTGGTTTACTTGCAATTAAGACAATTCAAAATTGAATGGAACCATAAAACGCATATGTGAATGTCTACGTGTAATCTACTCTTCAAAACAACCACTATCTTTTCTAGTCTTACTTGGCCGAGATGTGATGTTGCAATAAACAACAACAAAAAAACAGACTCTGTGTATCCGTCTCTTTTGAGGTCCCAAAAACGACCCCCGTGGGAAAGACCGACCTCTGAACTGTAAGAAAAAGTCGTTGAGTCTTAAGCAGAACCGCACTAAAGAAAATCCCCCATGTACAAATGTTGCTTTCTTGCTATCTATTTGCATTCTGGACATGTGTGTTAGAGTGGGTGTGGTATCAGCTGCTAAATCGACTGTTTAACTGGATGATGCGTTGTTTACTACTCTGCTGGACAGCCACAGCTATACGAGACAAAATGATTTTTTCATGTTTCTCTGATGTTGGTATTGCATATAGTTTTTCACCTTTTACCAAATAAAAAACAAATGATGGTGGACCTGTAATTGTAAACATGGCGTACTTCATATGTTCCATTGTAAACAACCAACAGCCAATGCGATTGTACAATATTACTCATTTGTCTCTAGAATTCGTTCCTACCGCTATGGTTAACAATAACCTTACATTTTATTTGAACAAAAATCACGGTGCTGTGAGCTAGAGCCTGTCAGGGCCACATGATGTTCTTAAGGTATAAGTATATAGGAAATACGTCACTCATAGACATGTGCGGTGCAGACTTAAACAGCAAGTGTCAGACCCATAACTACACTTGCCTACGTCTGCCATTTGACTGTAACTGCTAGCTTTGAAATTATATACAATTCAAATTATGTCCTTTTTTTGCACATGCTACAGCACCAATATACATTTATAACTTAATATGGTTGTGTGGTATCTAAATTGTGATGGTGAATGTAATAAAAACCTTTTTATTCATCACAAAAAGCTGTTCAGGTAATAGCAATATTTTACAAATTTCATATTTTAACACAATGCAAACAGTCCTGGAACGCTGTCAGTCAAGTTTTTTTGGGGGTGGATGAGGAAGGGGGTAGGGTGCGGGTGGGTGGGTTATTTTAGTGTTTTTTCCAGCTCAATAGATGAATAGATGAGTATATGGACATTGTTTCAGACCCTTTATAGACTTGATCTTTTTTCATACAAAACACCATTTCATGCGTAGTTTTCAATTTTTGAAATTTTCAAATTAATGATGGTCGCTCCCTTTAAATGGAAACTTAGGGTTGTAAAACCATCTCACTGTGCGGAGAGGAAGCAAATTGAATAAAATGTAAAAATGTAGGGTCTAAATGTTTATAGTCGTGTTCTCAACTATTGCGTGCGATCTATGACCCCAAGTGTTATCAACAGCTTGAATGATTTATTTAATTAGATGATGTTATTATGATGATAATTAATCAGATGGGTGCAGTGGGTCATAGCTGTAATGCAGGTTACACAATGTTAATTTAATGAGTACAGAATATAATTATGATGTCTTAGAACTTGTTTCCAATACGATAGTTTCATTGAATAGAATTCCTAAGCAAGGGATTTCGTTTAAGTAAATCATGTAATATCTGATTTGTAAATTTGTAATCAAGTTCTGAGCTTGGCTTTGGCTTTCTGTAGTAATGTCTTGACACTGATTTTGTTCAAAATCCAGTGAGTCATATATATGATTCAATACCGATTCAATAACAATATGCCTATTTCCTATTGCAAGGTGCAGTAACTTGGTGTAGTTGAACTTGTTAGTGATCGACATTTCCCACGAGAAGCGGTTATAATTATGTTAATTGTCATATGAAAAGCATCACCCAAGGTGACAAACCAGTGTTCACAGTAAGATTAAATAGCAACCACAATCAAACAAAATAGGAGCCATTGTGGTTGATATGTAACAGGCCGATTATTCACCTTAACACATACAATATCACATCCACATCACGTCCAAAAAGTTATGAAAATCTGGTGAACGATGATGTCAGTGGTAATTTCTGGACAATTTAGGCTTGGACGTGCTTTGTACGTGATGAAGCAGGTTGGCGGCGGTTCCACTGCTGAAGCACTGTCTATGCACTGCCAACCAAGTTTCAACACACGTGTAACAGCAAATCAATGCATCGGGCAGATTGCCGCACCTTGTGCCTTGTGAATAACCTGATTGTAGCCACAGTAGCGCATGATATTGTAATTACGTCTTACCGCGTTCGCACACGCATTGAACACTGCCGGAGCACGGATTACATCGTCTGCTTCAGTTGTGTTGCCCGTGGTTGAACGCGGAATAAAGTTTTGAACTGTTCAAAACTTGTTACCGGATTTATTACCGCGTCTTTCCACGGGTATAAATTGGCTTTAGCACGTCTTGATCACGTCAATAGCACTGGCAATCACGTCCACAAAATGTTCGTGGCATTTTGGAAGTGGTGTGGTCGTAGAGTGCAGTCTTACCGGCCCTTAACATATTGGTATAATTTTGAGAACTATAATGGTGTGATTTGCAGATTGGTAACGAGCCAGGGCCCATATAGCCAAAACGGTCGCCACAAACCGTATGAACGCAATTAACACCTTTATATTATAAAATAAACTGTTGTGGACAAACATTCGTTACGGTCAGACTGTAGCTTTAGACGTATTGTGTCTATAATGAATTATATCTCTAGCCACGCCTGTACATTTTGAGCAAGCAGACACCAATCAATCTTCTAGGAAAGCTTTCAAGTATAATGTGAAACAAATTCATTTGTTGGAATGTTGATAAATGCATTTCTAGACACTTGGGAGATTGAATTATACATCGGAAAAGCGCAGACAAGTATGAGCATTCTCCAAAAACTGTGCCCGTACTGTGGCCGCTTATTTGTCACCGCTCTTGCTTCTACGTGACACATAGTTGGAGGAAAATACATCCGAACTAGATATATGTGGGCCTAGTGTGTGCAGAATTTGTAAACTCCATCAGATGACATCAATCAATTCTAATTGTTACAGGAAAACCAAACCAAACCACACAACCAGAGGACTTTGTCGTGGAGGTACTACATCTAAAAATTTTACGCAAAACAGTTTTAATATAATCAGCTATATATTGAATTTGAGGAATCCCCAATTATGATATATTTAAGGGGATGAATAGACATGTTCAAATAATTCAGTCTCAAATATGCAAATGAGCTGGTTTGATTGACTGCAGGCACCACTAACTTTATGGATTTTGACTGTGGCATTGATAATTGGCAAAGCATACACCCAAAAACAAACCGGAGCATCCACTGTTTTTTAATGGAACGTATATTTATTTTTATGATACAGTGGCAGAGGTGGTGGCAGTGATGGTCGAGGAGGTGGGGTTGGGGGTTGGGGGGGGTGTAGGGGTGGAGGTGGAGGCCGAGTGGGGGGGGTTGAGGTAAATGTGACAAGCCGTTGGTCTGCATAGTAGGATGTAGAGACGAGCTTATTTCCATGGATCCAGCACCCGCGTCACACGCACTACGGAAGTATACAATCATATTCCTCTCTTTTTCAGTTCTTTGTAGGTTGTAGGAAGCGGTATATGATATTTGCAAAGTCCAAATATATGCGATAGTTGGCGACAGTATATAAACAAATAATAAATAACAAAAAAATGAATGTAGCAAATATGTAGTGGGTGCTATCATACGAATACACATTTTTGATAATCATGTGATGTCATCGTCGGTTTTCACGGCTTGATCACTCACACTGCTTTAAAGTCCTTGTTCATACCAACTATGTACTGCGTATATAGTCGTGAGATATGATGATGTGTGATGTAGGTATGACAAATCACGATCCGAACAGGAAATTATTACATTAGGGATATGCCCATATTCAGAATGGAAAGACACTTCCATGAAAACGAACGTGTCCAAAACAGATGCATTCGTAAAACATTATACATTGGAACACAAATCACATTTATGCATGCAATGTCGTCCAAGTCGTTCCTATGGAAAACAACATGTCCAAGAAAACAAATTGCCAAAACAATGTCATTAAGTTTACAGCAGACTATAAATCAGTTCTACATGCATAAACAAGTGTTAGCCTGTGGAGGTAATGCAAACGTCCTCTGAGGTATTACAAAAGTCGCTTGCAATAAATATTTTAGCAATTCTGTGAAAGGAATAGCCTTGCATTGAATGGACAACAGAGACCGCTACATTTCGTTTGATAGAAAACAATGGACAGTGGACACGTGTAAAAGTGGAAGTAGACATGAAGTGCCCTTTGCTTCTGCAGTCTTATTTCTAACATTCATTTTCAGGGTGGATGTACATGGGCAGTTGAAAATAATATGATTGTACATGCATTTCTTATGATTATAATACAACGATACTAAATCAAGTTTATGAGTGTATGTGTTTGTGATGGTTTGTAGGCATCTTCAAAATGAATGTAATAACACCTAAATACACCGGAACAGGTCTTTATTAGTCCGACAATCCCAAATATTGAATTGGAATCAGTTCAGATGTTGTAGTCATGGCTGATTTGTAATCAATAACATGTAACCGTTTGCGTGTAGATAGCTTGCAAGATTCATTTCTGATAGCGTGGTAAGACAATACAGTAGAAATAGAACCTCCAATTAAGACCACCTCTAAAATAAGACCCCTTTTCACGCTCCCAAACATTTATGAAGCTGCCAAAAGTACCTCTGTATAGAGACCACCTCTCTAATGAGAGCACATAGCACTGGCTCCAAAGGTGGTCCTAATAGAGAGGTTCTACTATAATACAAGAACACGTTCGTTTGACAGGAAGACCACCACTAATAACACAGTTTTCAACAAATAGTTATACTTAGTTACCCCCCCCCCCCCCCATTTAAATCTCTTCTTTCCCTCACATTTCAGGTGATGTCCTCTGCAGTGAGCGATGGAGTACCCACTGATCCTCAACTCCACCAACGGCACCACATCGCTCTTCATACAAAGCCCCCGGGTGGCCACGGCCTACATTTCTATTCTGGGAATAGCGTCCGTGGGTGGAACATTCGGCAACATCCTCGTGTTTACGTCAATGGTGCTGGTTGGTCCCACAAGGCACAAGGCTGTCCACGGCTATGTGTTTATAGGCAATTTGGCGATGTCTGACGCCATTGTTACGTCAATCATCAACCCTTTTGCCATACTAGGTCAGTGAGTGTTGTAAATATTGGTTTGTGGTGTATCATCAAAGCAAGCTGGTGGTGAATATAATTACTGATTTGTAAAGCAGCTTTGTATGAAATAATTAAGTATAAAAGATAATTGATAACAATGATCACAGGGAACTCTGATGAATCAATACACATCGACCATCAAATCATAATTTGTGGAAGATATTTAGCAGTATGACATATTAATTCTAGGTGCATGTCCATTATTTGTATTGTTTGTGTGACTTTTGTCATATAAAATACATAGATCTTCCCACAAACGAGCTTCCTAATTACACAATCGGTGGTTGTTCTTGACAATTGATAAATGCTGCTGTCCTGAAATCTGATGTGGCCTTTTCATTAGTGTAAGAGGGGACAATTTGTTTGGAGTGCAAGTGGATGCAGTAAGAAATTGATCTAAATGCCACACAGATAATCATTTGATGAGTTGGAAAGACAATATGTAAATCTAAATCTACAGAGACACTCTTCATGCTTATGTAATGACACCGATCATTCACTGGCAAACCTGTTAAATGTATTGGCATCTGCATTGGCATCTGCGTTGGCCTCTCCTACGAAAAGGCCTGGAAATGAATTGAGGTCATAGATTTTCAATTAGAGAAGTATATTATTTTTCTTAGTAGACAGAATCTATCATTGTATGGTAGAATATATCATTGTATGGTAAAGTATCAGTGATTAAGTCTCATATTGTCTCAAAGTTTGTACACCCAGCAAATGCATTGCCCATCCCAGATGAAGTGCTTAAGTATATAAGTTCTTGTGGAATTGGAACAGTGAGATGAGACAATCTGTCATGAGTAACTTTATTAAAGATGGAGGTTTAAATATGACTACTCTTCATGCATTCATAGCATCTATCAAAGCATCCTGAGTATCGATATTACTCACAATTTCAAACACATGTAGTCATATATTTTTCACATGAATACAAAATATATTGGCCTGTCTTTAGAATATTTATAAAACTGGGTGTCAAAAATGTCAAATTTCCCTATGTGCACCTCTTTGGAGCAGGTTTTCCACCTTATATGACATGATGAAAATAGATGCTAAGTAATTATTATTTTTTAACATTTCAGGTGTTGTTAGAGGAAAGTCGATGTACCATGGTCAAGAGTGGCTCTGCAAGGCTCTGGGCTCCACGTGCATCATCAGCTGCGTGGTTTCTCTCCTCACCATTGGCTGCATCGCCTTCTGCCGCTACGTCTACATCTGCCACCACAACGCCTACAGCAAAATATTCACCTCCCGGAAGTGTTTAGTCATGTGCAGTTGCACATGGCTGCTCGGAGTTCTCATAGACCTGCCAAACCATCTCACCTGGAGCAGACATGGGTTTGACACAAAAACCCAAAAATGTCTCTGGGACCGAAATCACAACTACCACTATACAGTTTTCTTTGTGGCAACCGCCATGCTTCTCCCGCTGTGTCTTATCACCGTGTTCTATGCACGGATATTCTATAGTATTAGCTTGGCCAAGAAACACGTATTTCAGTCAGCTCATAGGAGCCTACAGGATACTATAGTGAAAGCATTCCAGCAGGCGAGAATGATGTTCACCATTTTTGTCACCTTTTCAATATGCTGGTTGCCCTATATGTTGGTACTGCTTATAGACAGGTATGATACTTTCTCTGTGGAAGTACACCTTACAGTATCTCTGATAGCTCACCTTCATGCATCATTGAACTTCATCATATACGGTCTTTGCAATACTAGAATAAGGCAGTCGTATAAAAATGTGTTCCTCAAGATTGCCAAGAAAGATGTGACAATCCCACGCAGTGAAGTGTTAGGAGATAGACAGCTCCCGGAGGGTCCAAAAGTGTCTTTTGCATGGCTGCACAGATACAAAAGTAAAAGTCATGGCACTAACAGTGTGGTACGGGGCAATGCTGCACACATGTCAGCGGAGTATATTTCTCATGAAAATCCGTGCATCCGGATAAGCGAAGGTTCAAATCATGCCGAAGAGAATGAACATTTATGTCGCAGAAATTCATTGAATCATCTAGATGTGAACTTTGGAGATGCAGGTGCATATTCGGAAGATAGAACAACTTCAGACTTATCCCTTATCAAACATGATGAGGAGCGATAATGATGCACAATCTGGATAACCATGTCATCTGTTTAATAGTGCACGTTTTTAAACCATTGTGATGTTATGTGCTCTTGAGTAATTTGCACTTAAAACTCACTAGCATTCATAAACGGCAGAAGCCATTGTCATTTTGGTATCAATCAAGATAAACTACATTCCTATTAAAACAGCTGTTGTACGTTGAGAGTAACTCTTTCCAAATGCCATGATTTTACTATAATTTCACCCTTGTCCAGCGGTAATGCCACTTTCTTACATATCAGCTCGTCAGTATCTACTCTTCATTTCTAATCTGTTTTATCACCGCGATAAAGCACAGTAAAGTTTAATGTTTGCTAACTGCCCTCACAGAGCAAGATGGGTGCCTCACTTAAAAAAATATGTCTTAGAATTATAGGCAATATACAAGTGCAGGGAAAAAATTGTGTGAGAACGTAATACTTCACGTTTATCATTATCAAATATTTGTCAATGAAAATTTATGCTTATTTTCAAATTGCACACAGCATGACTTCCCATTCGTGGCACTGTCACCCCAATGAAAAGGACCGCCTCAATATAAGCCCAAACTTAAAAAATCCTAGATGCTAACTCTGTATGGAGAGCACTGATTTCAATTCGAGGCTATTGTGTTTATTTACTAACTTTCTGCGCTTTATAACAGTGATAATCATAAGACATACATTTGTTACACATCTTGTTACTTTATCTGTTATTTTTAATCTATTGAAGTTTTATTTTTGTTGCTGACGTACTTGTAAAATAACCCCTTCGGACATTCCTTTAATAAGTAATTCAGAATGTGCCATTAAAATTGTACATATTCATAATTTTCACTCAGGGAAAAATGTTATACGGTAATATGCTGAAACCATCATGGAATTGTGTACGAGACTAGAACACAAATAAATGTTTAAGCTATTTATTTAGGACATTCAAAGTTAATTTTTCATTGAAACATAACTCTTTTAAAACCCTACTGTCATTGTTGCATCATAAACCCCCCACAAGAGTGAGAACACTGACGTTATCGTATTCAAGATACTCTATGCGTGTATGCGGCCATGAAAAACGTATTAGAGTACCACATACAGAAATGGCTACGTTTCCAGTTGTGACCAGCGGCTGTGCTGATGTAGCCACCATCGTGCCACGTTTGTCAAGAATGGATACGTAACGTCAGTCAGCTTGTTGAAATGTGGATACCGGGTACCAGTGTACTGAAATACTAACCCTAAAAATAAGTTATATTTCAAATGTAAAATGCTAGGGAAACCATTATTTGCTTCAATTATGATCGGTAAAGTGTGCTTCCGTGGCCGAATGGATAAGGAGTTAGACTCGTGACTAGAAGGTCGAGAGTTCGATTCCCAGTCGGGTCTGGTGGTAAGTGTTGAACAAACTTACCCCTAACAGATTGCACACTGCCCTGTGGTACCTATCCGTTAAATACATGTACATGTAGGTACAGGTCAGGCGAGTGAACGAAAATGTGAGTGATAAGCAGTCTGCGCTACAGTAGCAATGTGCTGTATGCTCCCCTGGAAGTTGAGAAAGATATATAATGACAAGGATGCCAATGACCTGGTGTAAAATGTAAAGTCTGAGAGCAAAATACTTGGGTCATGACTATAAACCACCACATTTACATTTATAAAGAAGATGTATCCGTGAAGATAAACTAGTCCAAACTGTACTCTAGTTGAAGCAAGTTTATTAATGCACGATAAGTCCAAAGTGCAACTTCTCTGGAGTTTGCTGCTTCTGTTTTATACCAAGCCTGTCGGACGGCATAGTGTGACAAACAAATGGAAAGCCTGTAAAACACTGCAACATTTTCTTATAAAATACAATTAAATGTAAACCCCAGAATAACATTACATTACCAAATATTTCAGTTATAATCCTTCAAGCAATCTCTATAAACAACACCTACATACACACCACAAACACATTTACAGAGCTGTTTTACTGTAAAAACATATTTTTATGACTGTCTATCAAACACTGTGAATTCAAATTGGAGCATTAGACTAGAGGCTGGTTGCCAGTACATGTACATTTTGCAATCACCTCTCGTTTTGACCCGCTTACATCTCATGATAGTGTGCAATATTTGAAAGCCTGGATACATCAGATCTACAGCATGTGGCTGGGTCTGAAAAGGTCATCTTTGGGCTAATTAACGCTATGGTCATCTACATATATGTAAATGTGCCTAATTACACTCGCAATTCACAGATTGTCATGCTCTAGCGACTTTGCATCTACACCAGGTCATTAACATTAGTGTCACAATATATCTTTCTCAACTCCCCGGGGCGCATACAGCACATCGCTTTCTGCTCAGGGGCCCAACTCACTATTCATTCGGCTACTGAATCAGCAGGGTATGAAACTCATCAAAATTTGTTCACGGAACACAGGGTCGGCAACTTCAAAAAGTAGCCGGCCCAGACAAAAAGTGTACGGCCCTTAAGTACGTTAATATTGAGAACTCCCTAAAAATAGCCTACCCACTGGGCCGTGAACTTTAGAAACCAGCCGGCCCGGGCCAAAATCAGTCGGCACCGGGCCGCCAGGTAGGCTCTATTTCATACCATGCTACTGAAGCACAATAATACTCGCACGTGCATACCTATTGTTACACGAAATTGTGTATGGTCATCCGTAGCCAGGACGTAGACGAAAGGTTAAGATAAAAAAAACAGTTACTCCAACATAGTGGGCGTTCTTGCGACCACCGCCATGAACAAAAAACAAAAACAAAAAATCCTAAAATAACATTATCCGCATTGAATAATGAACATTTTTGACTATGTCCAAATGTGCATCTATAAAAAACTGCTGGGGGAGAGGGGGACGACCCTGCTCCTCCTGGATCTGCCTATGGATTCTAATACCATTGCAGTGAACTATCTCATGTGCAACATCGGTGTAAAAAACTGCACCGAAGACCTTCATTATGATACCATCAAAGCATGTACGGCAAAGCTCATAAATGAATTCCAACCATGAAATCACATTTTGTTTCCATTCGGCTTGGATGTACTATGACCAAATAACTGCTGAAGTATGTGCTACTCTCCAGGGCAATCCTTGAACAATTGATAGATGGCGGCAATAATGACAATAACACAGACACAACAGGACCAGTATTGGTACATGTAAGGCCATGAGTGTTTCTGGTATTTTTAAAACTTTATATTTTATTACAATTATCGAAAGATTTGGACATATATATTAAAAGGGATCTCTGTTAAAATAAAATTGAATTTTGTTTTTAAATAATGTCTGAAATAGTTAAAAAAAAATAATAGGCTGAAGATATCACATGCCAGGTGGAAATACACCTTCCAAAGTCGTTCTTAATACAATTTTAAGTTGAAGGATGACATCTCATTCACATTGATTTTCAGGTCACAAATGAAATTTTTTTTAAAAACGGTAAAGTGGTCTCTGTTCCGGAAGTTTCGGGCACGTGTAATAACAAAAACTGAAGGAGGGATATAGGGTAAGAAATCCCACATCCCACTTGTCATAGCCTGGTCCGAATAGGAGGTAACGGCTTTAGACCTTTTACAACTTGATTGACTTTTCATTTCTATGGGGTCAAACCAACTATGTAAAACGACAGCCTCAGCATTATACAATGCCCATAGACACCTAATCTCCGCCAACTAATAGGTCGCCAAATCTTACTTTCATGCCTCAAAGTCGTGTGCATACGTGGATGCGCTTAATCATGTTCGTAGATCATAACGTTGTATTTTGAAGCAACAATTGGCAAACAAATCTCATTTTATTCCCTCGTCTTGTGTGGGAGACCTTGGTAAAAACGGCAGACCCAAGAAAAGCCAGCCGAGGAAGACTTCATCATGGAGGAAGTGCGGAATGAAGAAATAGTCGTCCCTGTTCATGGCCCCAGTAATACGTCGACAGCGTTTATTCAACGACTTCAGCATATTGACGGCTAATCTACGCCAATTGACAGAAGAGCGTCAAAAGTTAATTTCCTGCTCGAATCGTACAAAGATAGATGCAGTTTTTGCATGTGTTCTCCGATTGGCATGACAACACTTTCTACAGACATTTACGATCGGGAAAACAAGCCTTAAATTATAGGATGATGATTGTCGTGCACAGAAACTATAGCCGATCCAGTAGGGTGCCCCCCCCCCCCCACCTAAATACCTTAGTTCCATAGGGGTTTTGGCATGTACGCTATCAATTGCGCATATGAAAATAGTGACATTCAATGAAAAAATTTGATTTAAATCTCAAGTAGCAGTAACGCTAGGCTGTGATTCGAACATCCCGGCGGTTAATGAAGCGTTTAAGTGCGCCCCCTCCCCCTTTCTAAAAACCCATGCTTTTACATTAACTTTTAATTTCACTTACCCCATCCGGCGAGTATTTTTTTTACTTGCCTCTATATTCATAATAAATGCCTACATCTTTAATGAAACATTTTACGTAAATGGTGTAATTATGTGTGCTTCTGTGGCCAAGTAGATTGGGAGTTGGACTCGTGACTGGAGGTCGTGGGTTCGATTCACAGT
>CM032662.1:1559998-1583098 GCA_019095985.1 Streblospio benedicti
CCACATGCATAACATTAAAAAAATCACGCACACGCAAAATAAGATACACTCAGACATTTCGTAATTAGTTTTCCTGACAATAATTTGTGCTACCCAGCATGCAAATTTCTATTTTCACTCAGCATAAGGTGCCATTTAGCAATAGCAGCAAAAGGAGTTCAACAACACTGAGCAAATATATCTGGAAATTAAAAGACCGTCATACCCCATATACTATGGAATGGAAGATCCTCTCACGATGCACTTCATATTCATCTAACTTCATAAAGTACAACCTTTGCATGCTGAAGTCATGTAGCTCGGCAAGATAAGGTTCCGATGCACCACCATGCGACTTTCGCGGACTACCACGATCACAGGCCGGAGTATGTTGCTTATAACACCGCATGGATGGCAGCACTGGCAGAATTTAAAGAGACAAGCACAGGTGAAATTCATGTCATTTCAACCTTTTATGCCACAAACAGTACTTGAGCCATTTGAATACATACATTTTTATCTTTGTGCAGTGTTCCGTTTATTCATAATCAATTAATTCTCTAATTTGCGCTCATGAAATGTACCCAACAATCGATGTGTGTAAACAGTACTAAACATGGACACCTTAACAGCCTTAAATATTTCTGAGCAGCAAATTTTGGCTGTCGGCGCACGGTGATAGAGGCTGCAAGTTCATGCAGTGGTCTTTTTTGCACGGGAGATATGAAAGTGACAATCAATATGGGGGTATTGATATTTTATGAAAATGCATACTAATAACTGTAAAATGATAAGTTATTAGGAGCAATATGTAAAATGTATCAAAAAACAAAATTATTAATTCAATATATCTAAGTAGGCAGATGCTGTGAATGTCCCTTTAATCACGGTGTTCAATCAATGTCCAGTTTTTGTGAGTTATAAGCAGTTTTTGTGAGGAAAATGTTTACTTTTGAATTCGGCGGTTTGGATTTTCCACTGTAAACGGTCTAAAAACCATTTCTGAGCACAATTTTTGTCGTCCATGCACTATAAGAATACTTCTGGCACATACTGATGCGATTTATTTCAACTCACATGGGCTGGTTTCTGCTGCTAAGTCTGCAATACATGACCACCCACCTTCAAAATTGAGGTCATTTGATAGAAAACGACGAATATAGTGGCTCTAAAGACGTAATTCAGGCAAAATATGAATCAGAATGTATCTCAAACTTGATACAAAACAGATTACACTAATCCCATGCTTTTTAAAGCCACATAACTGGCCAAAATTACAAAATGATTTTCAACTCCTCACTAAAACTGTTGATTGTACATTTCTGTAGATTTGGAGACTTTACACAATATAGAAGTTAATAATATAGATGCAATGCATAAGGTAGTTTTCAGTCAAGTATAAGCTACATGCCTGACCCAACTTAGGGCTTAACAAAGCAATAAGGCAAAATATCACTCATTTTCGGATAGTGGACAGCCATGTAGAACGTGGGTCTTCAACTATTGCAGACTTAGCAGCAGAAACCAGCCCATGTGAGTGGAAATAAATCGCATCAGTATGTGCCAGAAGTATTCTTATAGTGCATGGACGACAAAAAATGTGCTCAGAAATTATTTTTAGCACGTTTACAGTGGAAAATCCAAACCGCCGATTTCAAAAGTAAACATTTTTCTCACAAAAACTCTAATTTCCTCACAAAATCTGCTTATAACTCACAAAAACTGGAGATTGATTGAACACCGTGTTAATGTAGAAGTTAAAATTTAATGTGCTCTCACCAAGCTCGTCCATTGCAATGGAATCCTTACCCCATTGGAATATCCATGGACTGGTGTTCATTGTGATGTTTGCAAAAGGAGGCGGACAAAATGATGGTGGCTTTAAATATGAACGACTTTTGCCATACTTAACTCTGGAATATTATTTTCGGAATGTGGATGAGTTAGTGACCAGTCAACAAATATGTGAACGTTACATTTTTCAATACATATTGTGATGTGTTTATGGTGTGTATAGTAATTCCTACTTAATTTCATAAAACAAACAAAAAGTATAGTAACTTATTCTTTGATAAATATCCAATGAAAATCATTAAACACTCACAGAAACTATTGCAACTACGAAAAACAAAAATTACACATATATATTTAAACTAGCAGGAGTTTGTCATATCAGAAGGGAGAGCGAAATCCAGCGTGCACAAGTTTAAATACCCAGATTTTCAATCCAATAAGCAACCAGGCTACTTAGTAAAAGGTATCTAACCTATAAAGGGTGTGTACACTACAGGCGTTTGATGCTATGTGCAGCAAATCACACAAGTGTGATGGGCGTACACCAAAGTAGGACACAACCTTGACAGAGGCTAACCACTTATACACAAACGCATGTGGCACTTGTGTTTACTATTCACCTGGCGCGAATCAGAACTGGAAATCATCAGAGAACCTCACACTCCCTTTGCATTTTAAACACAAATATGCTACATAAATAAGAAATAATAAACTAGAGAAATAACTAATTACAAACATAAATTCACATTTTCTAACCTAACCTAAATAATAGTAAGACAACAACAACAACAACAACAACAACAACAACAACAACAACAACAACAACAACAACAACAACAACAACAACAACAACAACAACAACAACAACAACAACAACAACAACAACAACAACAACAACAACAACAATAATAATAAAGAAAAGGAATTACAAGTTAATTCACTTAATGTTTAATCAAGGAGTTCATATAAAGTTTACAAAATTAAAATAAAAACAAAAACAAAAAAAGGAATTACATGTTAATCCAATAGTTCAATAAATTCAATAATTAAGTAGTTCATATACAGTCTGAGTTAGGATAGATTATAAGTTTACAAGTACACTGGTGCCAAAAATAATTTGGCCAATCCTAATCTTGGGCTCTGGGCCTAACTTGCCATCAATCCTCGAGCTAATGTCCCACTGAAGTGTCCTGTACTGGTGGTAAGCTGGTGGGAGTGCCACTTCTGGTGCATCTGGAGCTGGTGCTTGTGCCAGTGCTGGTGCAGCAATACATGGCGGAGGAACTCTGCTTCCATCTAGGGGCCAAAGGCGTAACTGCAATGCTGGCAGAAAATAAAATAAATTTGAGTTCTTTGGCTATATAAAAAAATTATTTTTAATAAAACATCTTAATATAATACTAATTCTATATATCTCAGCTTACTAAAAAAATAGCAGCGCCTTAAAAACACACCAAAAGTCAAGAACACATTAAATTGACGCCTGCATATTTTTACTGTATAATTTATAAAAAGATGAAATGATGCAATAGAGTGAAATTAAGTGCCTGATATGAACATAGCAAGAAAAATAAAAAGGACCACAAGGAAGAGAAACAATCTACGCAGCCACCCCATCAGTCTTCCTGAAATTACACAGGGTACCACAAGCAACATAAAGTTCCAGAAAAAAACAATATTTAAAATTCATAGAATATATGGAAAATATTAGCAACTACTGCTCACTGAGACTAAACCAGGGCGGTCTGTTTTCTTCAACAGGGGGCAATTCGGCCTACTGAAAGCATCAGCCGAGACGAGCAAACATAACACACTTCACATTTCAATACCAAGACAAATCTTAAACTAAAATCAGTTTTCACTCCCTCCTATTTCACATTTCAAAAAATTCCAGAAAACAAAAATCCTAATTCTACACATTAAATAATCTTAAACAGTACATAATTAGTTCAAGCTCTTCAAAGGCTTCAAAGAGCCACCTACTCAAATTAACTACTCAATCAGACATTATCATATTACCCCAGAAATTAAAAAAATACTTTTACATAACTTAAACAAAGTGATGCGCCTTCTACGGACTCTGCCAGTCTGGGTGATCTGTGGTTGTAGCTCAGGCTCCAAGAAGGTGTCCTTCTCGGAGTCTGGCTCTTCCAGTTGTGGCTGGTCCAGCTCGCTCTGCTTGGGCTCATCTAAAATGGAACAGACATGCAAATAGCGCACTTAGGTAAGCATGCCTCTATCTATACCATGTTGTTGCATTGTGTGACAAATACTTTGCATATAATCATGTTTAGAATTTTATTTGCCGCAACCACAAGATATTAACAAAGTATTCTTGGAAACACTGAAAAAATTCTAGAAGTAGTTACATACTTCATCATCAGCAATTTGAAAAGTAAATGTGAACGCTTCATTTTAAAAATTCTAGAAGAGCCCAATCATTATGAAAAAGCAGTGCTTTTGGTTTGAGTTAGGATGTATTTATCGGATAAAAACTGTTTTGGAGATGTATCTTGAGAAACTGGTTACAACAGTTAAATGTGAAAGTACACTAAGAATCAAGTTACTACAGCTTTTTATATTTTGATGAATAAACCGGTCAAGCAAGACTGCTTTGAACATCCCGAATGACCCTTGGTTAATGAAGCGTTTAATGAGATGCATGATATACACAAAGACTCCAAAATCAAAAGCAGTTTGATGATCTTCTGATTGTAATAAAGCAGCAAAATGTTATGGCTACGTCCGAGCGTGTTATAATGGAAGCTTGCCTTAGATGGGGTAACTATGATCTAAACAGAATGGGTCAATTCAACGAGTTATTACATTGCATTAGATTTGAGAACTGTTCCAAGAAATACAGAATATATTGAAGGTATTCAATGACCGGAAGAAAAAATTTGAAATTGAACAGATAGTGAAATAACATTGTATCGAATCCCTCTACAATGAAGGCAAAGTATTAAAAACTAAGTGGGAGTAACTGTCACAAGTTTGCAGTGGCTGATGTCAGCCATACTGTCGAATAGCCTGGGTGCCTATGGATGAGCTACTCCCAAGATGCATCCATGCTCGGAAGGCAGAAACCATTAAGAGATAGTGACTAAGGGCCACTCAGCATGGAATCTAAGCTCGAAGTGCCACTAGTTGGCCTACTATGCAGGGTAGTGAAGAACATCTTGGATATGTTGGAACATCGTCTTTAAATTGTGTAGCAGTATTACCTAACTCAGACACTGGAGAAGAACTTGCTGGAAATACGAATCAACTGGTCACAGTTATCAAAGAAACAAGAAAACCTACACCGCTTTTTGATTTGTGCAAGGAGAAATACGCATAATCTGTTGTTGAAAATGGGCGAAAGATTAACACTTTGTCCGTTCCTTCAAACATGCACAAAAGTTGTGTGAAAGTCGTTTGGAGTGATACTGATACTCACAAACTGGCTGCCATGATGGACATCTACACAATCCAGAGATCACCACACTAACGAAGAATAGTGTCCTCATCACCTCTACTATTACATTATATGGCCGACTTGATATGTATTGTAAAACAGCTACTCTATTAAATTATTTTTTTAGGCATGTTCACCATTGAGAAACTACCGGTATGCAGTTTGGTTCAACAGACACCCAACCATCCTTCGACATCTCTGCCACAGCGACGAGGGACCAGGCAAACATTATACGCACCAGCATGTCTTGCGGGGTTGAAATTGTTTGGTTAATTACATATGCATGATCTTAAAATGTTGTTTTAAATCACCTTTTGCAGTATTGTAGCACTAAGCCCAGAAAGCAAAGTCTGACATGCAAATGCAAGTTGGATTATGCAGCTCAAAACATTTACAAAATCATATAAATAAGAATATTTATTTTTCTAACATTACTGGCGCGTATAAATGTCTCAAACGGGCCATGTAAGCAGCCTGGAACTTCAACACAAAGGACATGTTTCATACTGCAAGAAACTAGTAAATATTCATTTTCAAAATTACAAAAAACACTGGCTGATTTAGGCAATGCCTATTTATAATAAAGGGTGGTTAATATTAACACGAGTAAATGATGCACACCTAGATAATTCTGTGTTCTTCATACAGTATAAGCTAACACAATCGCCCAACATTAACAGGTCCCCATTAAACTACATGTGTGGCGATTATTTAAAAGAAATACCGACATACTAATTCAATTTAAATTCAAAATTTGAATATATTTTAGTCTTAATAATCATTGTATGTTTCTGTTCACTGTTTGCCGTCACGCCTATGGGCACTTCTTATCTGGGAGTCAAGGACTTAACCCAAAAGTTTTAGAAGAAAATCAGTCTACTTGAAATGTCTCCCAAGGACGACATCAATTCGAATCCTTCAGAGATGGAAGGGATCCAAGAAGAAAGTGCCACAAGTGTGCAAGATGACACATACTACGACTACGGCGATCTGTAGAGGACGGCCGTGGGCACCTTTTTCCATTAGTTCTCGTAGCCGCCGGGAGACGGCGTGAACGGCGCGAGAAAGCAAGACAAACGTGCGTCTCCGGCGTTTCACCATCTAACGTGTATGTTATAGCAGCGAGGAAAGCTGAATGCCAATAAGTAATGAACAATGAATGCCCCAGGGTGAGTTTAGAGTGCATGCTTTGCATTTTGCCCAATTTTGATTACCCATAGGGAGCTGTAGAATTTGGTGTGTGACTTGGGCTTAACGTATCTCTGCTACTCCACTGCTACTGGGGTCGGACAGTGGCAGTTGACGTGGGCAGTCTTATGTAAGTGGGAAACTAGAGATCAACAGCATTTATGTTTGGACATCTTGACAAACAACAACAGCGAAACAGCACGCAAACAACATTACATCACTTTTGGTATTGTGTGTGTGTGGGGGGGGGCAGTGATTTGATGATGGATATGTCGACACACCAAGTAGCGAAATATATTGAAACTTTCTATCAGCTAAAATGGTGGCCCTTAAGAGGGCCTTGGGTGGGACTGGGCACTCGGGTATCTCCCAAGTCCGGGGGGGGGGGGCGGGGCTGCAAGCTTCTTATACTCCAAATCCGTAGAGGGGTCTTCAGAGCAAAGACGACGTCCATGGCGATGACGGTCCATCTCTTGGCGTGCTCAGAGTTCGTGAGGAACCGTCGATTCCCGTCGCTGTGATTCCCCAAATTGGGGCCCTGCTGACTATCAGCAAGGTCCACATCCAGAGGAGCACCTTTGGCACACTGAGGGTCTTGTCGTAAATGAGGCCAGAGATACCCTTGACACCATCACGGCGGGCCAGACGGCTGATGGCGGGTTTGGTGATACCAACGATGTTATCATTGATCTTCATCCTCCTGTGACGCTTGACGCCAGCCTTTCCGAATCCTTTTCCTCTTCTACCACATCCAGACATGTGTACTAGTCGAAGTCGAAAGCAACACTGACTGCACCGCTGCTCCGATGCCCTTTTAAAGCTGCGGTGCGAACGTGGACACCCAAAACCAACATGGCTGCCGCGGCGAGTCAGCCCACCAAGTCGATCAAAGAAAGCGGACCGACAGGTATTTTATCACTTTTTATTTCTTTTCAAGCAGGCAGTCAACTTAATAGATTTTTTAAAAAAAAATTAATCCAAAATCCACTTCCTTCACCTTTCATCTCTCATGTTCCAGGATGATTGGCCGCTACCTACAGGCGATGAGACCGTCAAAACGCATAAGAAATACCGTGAATTTATGTCAAAACTGCCCTATAAAGACAGTCAATGCTAGTCCAATTAATCACATTTCACAAACTACAAATGAGACCTGCTTATTGCGCAAGGTGTGAATCAAAGCACTAGTGATAAGTTTTCACTTATCGGATTATAGGTGCGTGCGGTGATGGATTTGGTACTACATTTTGTCCAGATTTGTCATTTAGGAAATGATTATCAAACAATGTTAAACGTATAGGAAATATTCTTCGCAAGTAAAGCATAAACATGTTCTAAATAAATCAAAGTCAAATATATTTTAACATTCAACAAATGGTGAAAGCGCCGCTGTTAAACTAGTACAACTTCCGTGACAATTACAATCATATTTGTGGTCAAAGTACGTTTAATCACAGTCCAAAAATCAAGCAATTCTTTATTCAAAAAAGAGACATGTGCCTGGGTGCACGCGACATCGTGTAGTTAGGTAGTAATGTGTGGATGATGGGATTCATAGAAAGTTTTCACACATCATGTGTACTAACCTCTGCTCTCCCGTACTGTGTTTGCAGGTTCGAGCCCTGCACAGGCTACGTGGACTCCACCAGAACACACCTGTACGCGGTTGGCGTCTGAGTGAACCACTAGCCTTGTGAAGGAGGCCACATACATTGGAAAACATTTGACCTCTGCCGATGAAAAGAAGGAGTTGGAAGAATCGGTCGATTTTTCCACAAAGTTGATCGCCGAGACGTTGCGCCGACTGGGACTAAGAGGCCTCTTTGAAAGTGGGGCTTGCTCTGAAGCAATATAAAACAACAAATGCACGACCTGGAGAATATGTTTCAGACAGTTTGGTGGAAAGTATCCCACCTATGTGCTTGTGTGATTTCAAGCAAACCTTCACGAATAAGAATTAGAAGATTTAACATTGAGCAAATACTCAAGAACCGTAGAACTCAATTGCAGTGGTAATGAGGGAAGCAAGAAGGTGGAGTCAGCAATCATCAGCTGATGGTTCTGGACTGGGAACGCACTGGTGACGGGCAAAGCAGACCGCTGTGCCTTCGCACAACCAATGACAGAATGTTGACTCTGGTGAGGAGATCAAGGAGAATTTCAAGCAGAACTGCAAACATAAGATTTATAAGATTCAATATTGAGGAGATACTTCAGAAAGGTATAAACCAACTGCAGCGGATAAAGAAGGATGTCAACTACCGTCCACAGCATGACACAGAAAAATACAATAAAACTGTAGGTACATGTACTCAGGGCTGTTAAAAAAGGCAAAGTATAGGGGGGAGAGAGAACAAAGAGATAGATCTGTCACTGGGGTTGTGAAGAAACACCACAGGCACAGGCCAATTGACCTACTGACAAAACGCGCATGCCGTTATCTATAAAAGCCCCCGAGAGCAAGCCACGACAATCAGTCGAGATGGTGTTGTACTACGGGCAACAACTGAGCACTGCCTAAGCGAAGGTGAAGCTGAAGGAGTAAGTGGATTCTTCCACGCAGAAGATTGCCGATACTAGTTGCCGCCTGCAACCGGGCCTTACCCTGGAAGCCAGGAGACAAGTCCTGTTTGAGAGCGTTGAGGCTGGCTGTGGGAATTTAGACCAACAATGCGGGAGTCTCCCTAGAACAACAAAACAACAACAATGCATAATTAAAGTATCGTACTGTCTATAAATGAGCATGACTTTATTCATAAATACATTAGCCTGCACAATTTCACATACTTTTAAGCTATTTACATAAGCTGTGTACATAAATTACTAGTACTAGATTAAAATGCTAAGCTTCACCTATTAAGGACTGAATAGTACACAGTATATATGTTTTCCATATACATATAACTAATACAAGTTAAGAATAAATTTAATAAAACAATAAAAGTTATTTGTAAGCTAGCAAGGAAACCCAATTCATCTGTAAACAAACAATCTGTATCTTTAAGCTACTGCATAGTACTGTCGAAAGCTTGTGTCTTTGTTTTGTATGGCGTAACTTTCCACAAATCAGAGCACGTGCCACGATCGGCTGCAAAATTCGAACGCCCTTTTGTATAAATAGGGCGGCGAAGTAGATAATGGCATCACAATGGTGTCAACGATGGCAGAGTCAGCATACATGTACACACCGGCGTTTGTGGCTGTATCGGGCGACGAGGCTCGCAAGCGCCTCAACGCTCTCTTAGATGAATTGACTAAGGAAATCGGGGAGACGTTGAGGACTCTCCAAGGAGGCGCCCAACTGACGGCCGAGGAGAGACGAGACGTCACCCTGAGGAATGAGGTGGCCTTGAAACAGTGGCAGCAGGCCCGCCAGGACCTGAAGGCCGTTGAAGTTCTGGTGGAGAAGGCTGCTGCCGAAGGACGAGCTGAAGAATTCTACGTGTGGCGTAAGCCCATTCCGGAGGTGCTGGAGCATCTACCACAGTAGAGTCTACATGGCGAAACCTGCGGGTCTTCACTGCCCCCCCCCCCACACACCCATATTAACGGCCCTTTTAAGGGCCGCCAAATCGCTTTTAGGGAGTGTTTTATTGTTCGCTTGTCCCGTGTTTCTCCCCTACAATCCTCTGTCATGTGTCCTCTACAACAATCCCCCAGTTCCCATGCCCCGTTTTTTTTTTTAAACCCAACTGTTTGTCCAGACTGCCCCCTCCCCCACCCCAGAACCTCACCGTCTCTACCATAGTCAATGAATTTACCCACACAATTATCATCTCGTGTTATCCCAAAACATGCCACATTCCCCCGTGCTGTATGATCGTATATATAAAAGCTGCCAACCAAAGTATATATATACTTACAAGTAAACACCCACTACCTTCAACCGCTAACACACCAGCCCACTCAGGCAGATCCCGAAGAGGGTAGAGCTCACCAGCATTGGCTGTAAGAGACGCTAAGCGACGGAGGAGGTAAGAGATGTGTTATATCTAGCCATGATGTGTCTATATTGAATATATAATGGGGAATCTGTGTTACAGGACAGCAGACTACAAAGTGAAATGCGGCACACAAGACTGAGCAGTTAGCACAATAACATGAAGTAATTGTTGATCTTTATGCTCATTACTTTTGACAATATGATTAAAATGTATGAAATAGAAAAAGAGTGCACTCCCTATAGTGCAAACTATTGATATAATGTACTAAAACGCAATTGTTAATGTTTAACCATATTGGCTTCTACATGTACACCATCGGTCTTGCCATCCACAATGAGTCTCAAGTATGATGAGACTGAATACATGGTCACAAGCAGGACTCACGATGAGGCATACTAAAAACGCCTGTCACAAGCAAATTAACGTACACCCCGAGATAGAAGCAGAGGTTTTAAATGAATTAATGAGAACATATGTTATTTAAATAGCCTAGCAGATTATTTCAAAAGAATGTTTTAGTATAAGCCTACTGTGTAAGGTACTGAAGAACATATGGATATGTTTTAGTAACTCAACACTGTAGAAGAACTTGCTAGAAATACAAATCATCTGGTCACAGTTATCAAAGAAACAAGAAAACCTACACAGCTTCCTGATTGGTGGAAGGAGAAATACGCATAATCTGTTGTTGAAAATGAACGACAGATTAACACTTTGTCCGTTCCTTCAAACACGCACAAAAATTGTGAGAAAGTCGTTTGGAGTGATACTGATGCTTACAAACTGGCTGCCATGACGGACATCTACACAATCCAGAGATCACTACGCTAATGAAGAATTGTGTTCTTATCACCTCTACTAGTACATTAAACGGCTGACTTGATACGTATTGTAAAACAGCTACTGTTTTTAGGCATGTTCACCATTGAGAAACTATGCAGTTTGGTCAATCACACATCCATGACAGATGCAGCTGGACCTTCTACACCAAGAACCACAAGAACCCCTTTTACACCCATGAGAGTGAGGTAGAAGAAGAGGATAAGGTTTGAATTATTTACATGCTACTGTTAAGATATTTTGGTATGCAGTTAGAACATTAGAAGAAAAATAATAAACAAAAATGTTAGTCTGAAATCACTTTTTAATGCCTACAACATCATAGTGAGTAAGGACATGAACTGTAAAACTATGCTAGCATAATGAAGCCTTGAGTATAACTGGTGCCAATAAAGATGCTAATATTCAATCCTTTACAGTACAGTTTACTTCACAAGGTATGCTATATTGGATCTGAGAAAAGATGTAGTAATTGTGGACAAATTTGTTACAAAAGAATGCTCAGCTTTTCAACAAAAATGTCTATTTCCTGGTCAATCACAAAAAGCACAGAACAAGGATCTTGGTTAGTGGGTAGAACACAAGAGGCAGACACCGAGGTCCTCAACAGACAGTAATCATGAATCTCAATTCATTAAACCAGACATTAGTCATAAGAACAAATATGTAAAGGGTAATTGTTATATTTAATACCACCATTCCAATATAGTATGCATTAGCTCCTGTTGTATTAAAAAGGAGTCCTTAAATATCATGAGTAGGATGTTTCACATTGGTTCTTTAACATTTTGTGAGATCAGCTTATGCATTATGTAATAAAACATAGAATACACAGTTACATCTAGAATACTTGAGGCTTTATGTATGAATTTACATAGACTTTTCAAATCTTCAATTGTTAATAAGGTACCATTTTATATACAAAGTTTGAGATCAAGAAATACGTAGTCTTTTGTAGCATTGCGACAATCGTCATTTTTCAGCTGTACGAAATCATTACCTCCACATGATTAGTGATTAGGGAGACAGCTGGAACATTAATCAGTAAGTTGGAAAGTATGTATTCCATTAAGCATATTAATTCATGAACCAGTTCTGCACTACACAAAGCAAACAAAGCATGTGTACACGACTGATCTTCCATGTCTACTATCAGTGAGACTAATGTCACATGTGTATTTTTACTCATTTGCAGTAGTCCCGAAGTTCATGCAAGGGGTAAAGGCAACACAGGCCCATTTGTGCTGTGCCATGCGACACACCGACATGCATTACAATATAATGCGTAGTAATGATGGGATAGCATTTTTTCCCCAGAGAAAAGTTTGTTGAATTAGTCGCATACTTTGCACACCAATGAAGTGGTTGAATCACATAAGCCCATGTAAAATGTAACATTTGCTGCTATTTAAAGTCCAATCGAAATTAGCCTCCTGCTGAAATCAACAGCAATAAGGCAGGAAAATAGCCCATTTCTATATGACAGCAGAATCTATCCTTGCAACAAATTAGATAAGCATCACCAGTCATCTTCATACTAATCATGATGGAGGGCGAAAATTTGCCAACTTCACGTCTAATACAGTCATTAGCCCGGGTCTTTAGCAGAACTCGTCAAGTTATCCAAGAGGCCTTCAAGTGTCCTTGCATAGACCTACCTTTCGCTGTTACTTAACTTCAACTATCACATCACTTGTCATTAGCAGAACCTTCTTACAGACTGCTTAAAGAAATGCCTCTAAAATAAAACTGTTTCGTAATCTTTGTGGTTGATACACCTAGATTACACTTAAATAATACCACTTAATTAGGGATATCTACAGCGAGAAAGCCTACATATTGGGCCATAGAGATATCGATAGAGCTTTGTTTCCAAATCACATGTAGGAACCTATATTTTGGGAAATGGAGTCAAACATATTTGCTAGTAAAGAGACATTTCACCATGTTATGTGCTATTATAGATATGTGCTCTGAAAGCATTCCATGTTGAATGAATTCCACTTTCTAATCCTATTGTCAAGTGTTACCAATATAGTGTTGCATTATATATTATATGATTATAGTTCTGGCTGCAGAGTGGACTAGTGAGTTAGCCTGAACTGCTAGGCGATTTGGTGCTGTATGGTCGTGGGTTCGAATCCCACCAGAGACGATGTGATATAGTCCTAACTTGACTTTGAGTCGTAAGCCTAATGACTTAATTAAATATAATAATATATACCCCAAGTCCAATAAATCATAAATCATTTCAAATAATGGTGTTGTTTTGGAACAATGTGATATGGATACAACTCATCATAAAGAAGTAGACATTATAATGATTCTACAGCTACTTCTACTGGTGGAAACAGATTGTCAAGTGCAAGGTATAACTTATTCCAGAAGACACACATGTATTCATTTTGATATTGCATTATTACAATACTGAAAACATCAAAATTTCCAATGATCATGGTGTCGCTCATAAGGAAGAGCTGTGATAGACATAATTAAGACTAAAGATGAAAACTCAGCAATATTACCACATTTGTTGGCAGCGCAGCATGGGATTTCACCATGCGTTATGAAAGATGGCACCATGCGACACCATGCGGCATCGGCAAGATCAAGGGGAATTTCAATCAATACCGATTCATAATCACCATGCCGCGCTGTACAGACACTTCACTTAGCTCTCTAAATTGCTAACTGGTTTTTAGCAACGGAGTACTTTCGTGTCAGTAGTCGACTATGGCCTTTGTAGTGAATACATTTACATGGAGACCTATTCAAATCAACTGTGATAGGAGACCATGGTCTATAAAACACAGATCGCTGGGCCTGGGGGAATCATTACAGTTTTGCAAGTGAGAGAGACAGGACAATATACATTTTGTTATTCAATACATTATAATTCTAATCTTAATAAAACACTCTTATTCTAACAAACATGGAAGACCAAATTGAAAGCGCATACAGAACAGAACGAGAGCATGTAAGAATAGAAGCGGTCAGATTAGAAAGATTGAAGGAACAATCCAATAGCAAAAAAAGCTACGGGGCCAAGCCTGGGCCGACGCGTTGCAAAACGTAGACAACCAGAAGGAGGTTCTACGTAAAAGACGACATGCGTGGAAAACATCCTAGATGTAAGAAACCCCCTACGTGACAGATTTCACCTGGACCTCCACGGGCTGCATGTGGGGGAAAGCCTGGCTGAGGTGAAGAAGAGATTGGCAGCCATAGAAACATTGCCAGCTTGCAAGCGTCAAAAACTGACAATCCTAACAGGGCAGGGAAATCACAACACACGCAGCAGGGCAATAATCAAGTCCCCTTTGCAAGAGCTCCTGCTGAATAACTGCCTACAACATGAGTGGGTGAATGCTGGGTGTGAGTATATTCCCCAACTGTGAGTTTGGACTTGTGTTTGGCATAAGGTTGCGATAAAACTTTTCTTAATTTCTATTTGAATTTTTAAACAGGCACGTGTAAGTCGTTAAATTTACAATTAAAAATTAATTAAAATTAAATAGATTTTTAGTAGGCTGCAATAGAAAACCTTGCATACTACTTTCGATACTACTTATATTTAATACTTCTTCGGTAAGGCAATAACGGAAATCTAAAATAAATGCGCAAAGTTCTTTGTTATAGCAAACTTCACAGATGTTGGCAAATCTTTCTTGATAAACACAATACAATAATCAAAGCACTGAAAAACCAAGGAAAAGGAGTGGCCCCAACTTCATTCACTGGTCTGTCATCACAGATGTTGGATGGTGGAGTGACTATCCATTCTTTGGCAGGGATGAAAGATGGCAGGTACTTCAAAATAATATTACCAACAATTGTATATAATGATCAGGTAAATTTAATTGTATTGAATTAAACACAATGTTAACTCAGAACGTGGTGTCTTTCACACCAGCCTTCATAATTTTGTTCTGCCTTATTACAGATATTCACAAAATACCGTTTAATATATCATGGACAATCATGCAAGAAAGCTAGTCAGAAAGTTGTAAGAAAGGCCATAAGAATACATTTTACAACAACCCAGTATAGTGTTGCAGTAGATAAAACACATAGGCCAAGTTGTTTCTTTGTCATTAACCCGGTCATTAACATTATTTAATACAACAAAAAATGCAATTACACAAAATGCGTCACACTAAACCTTCATTTCGTTTTTTCCTACAATATTTAAACCTCATTTTGCAAAGCAACTCATTTTGACATTCTTTATCAAATGCTTTGTTACATTAGCAACCTCTAAATGGGTCACAATCGTGCAGCTAATGCCACGAGAACCACAGAGTGACGACGTGCAAGTAGCGTCTTTAACGGTAGACTATTAGCTTGTTGACGCAATCACTGTGTTTAGACAGCAGACGTTAATCGTGGACTGTCCTGGTGTGATTGCCTTGGGACTGAGGCCTAGTTCGTCTTAATTTGCCGTTTACTGCCACTTCCATCACATAATCCGTGTTGCCATGTTTCGGTCAATGGAAATATGTTGGTTTTGATTTTTCTATATTCTTTGGGTTTTTTCTATTGCCTGCAAAATGTTGCTCAGTGTAGAATTTCATGCAATAACCATTTAATTCTAAATCTACAAGAAATATTCTTGTTAGATATGAGAGTATGTGTATTTGACAATGGTCAATTATTGCAAAAGTATATTTCCCAGTTAACAATAACAGAATATACTAGACATTCAAGCAAATAGTCAATGATGGCAACAATTTAGATCAGGAGACTTATATTGGCTCTTCATTCATTTTCTCTTTCAATGGTACAATATAAGCATGTTGAGTTCGATGGAAAACATGATACAGTTCATTGAAATATTCATACAAGGAATAGTATTTCTCATGTAAGCTGATAACCCCCTTTATTGTTGTCTATTTGTACTTCCCTATGAAATGTTGATCATGACTGTGCTCTCTTCTCTAATAGACATCATGATGAAAAGACTGTTTGTTAGATAGATATATCAAAGTTTGGACATATCTAATGCAAAGATTAATTTCAAAGCATCATGTAATACACACATACGTGAGAAACACATCTTTATCTGTCCCCTATTATCCCGATTTAAAAAAATTACTTTGTAATTCATTTTTGATGGTATAACCTTGTTCGACAAAGCCATAACGGAAGTCTTTAGCCAAAATGTCTTCCCTGCATTTAGAAATAACACATTAACCTGTTACCAGTTTCCAGATACAGTAGAACTTCTGTATTGAGAACACCTCTCCAAAGAGACAACCCTTACTGTTTTTTTATTCTCTAAAATTTGCGATCAATACTTTATTTAAAGACCGCATGTACCTCTATTCAGACCACTTGCGGTTGTCTTAATACGGAGGTTCTACTGCAGTGAATGTTTGCACAGCAGGATTTGTCACCATTTTGCTTGATAAGCAAGATCATATTATATTATAGAGTGCAATTCTGTGTTTGATGTACACATAGAATAAGATGTACAATTATGCCCTGTCCTTCAAAATCACTTAGACATTTACAAAAATGTAGCACTTTATCCATTGTCAGACATAATGTACATGCATGCAACACTCCGCTAAGTTGTACGTAAATGCATCTAATGGCTCATAGAAAACAGAGAATAGAATTTAATTAAGGTGCTTTGGAGAATATTCCGCCTCAGGCTACCCTATTGAAACAGTGAAACAATGGCTGCCAGGCCAGAGAGCGGTGATGCTAAGTGGATGAGTAATTGTTGAACTTAATGCAGAACGTGCACATGAACCGAAACCTAGATGCAGTGAAAATTTGAGGCCATTTTAGTTCCCTATCTTTTGTGTTGGAATAAAGATTTGATTGCAGATGGGGACACTAGTTTGATGACATTTTTGGAACATTAAAAAAATCTCATTGAAATAAAAAAAACTCCATGACCAGATGTCGCAGTTAAGATGCATCTCTGTTAAAATACAATGCCTGGTGAATGATTTCTTCTAAGTCAAGTTGCGTCATGTTGTCAATGATGGCCCCCAGAATGCAACAGGGCAAGGCTGGTTAATGGTGGGTTTGGGAAACTGAAGCAACCTCATGTACATATTGGAATATACCATTACATTGTAGCTGCCAAGTTGATAGAAAGTGTAAATTAAGAAAAAAGTAGTACATCAATATTATTTTTTGTGGTGTATGTTTGTTCTCAACAAAGTGACAATTTTTCATAATTTGAATATCTTGTAGCGTGCAAAACAGTAGATTGAAACGACACATATGCCACATTACACCTGTCAAGAGGCAATCTCACATACATATGGAGGATATACCATTAGCTGCAATGTTAATAGAAAGTCTAAATGTGAGAAAAAGGTAGACTATGATTTCAATGTCAACATTTGCCAATCTGGCACCCAGACAGAGGCCACATAGGGTTTGACAATACCCATGTGCTGAAGACCACACAGCATGAGTAATAAAAAGTGTCATTAGTGATAGAAAATATACATTAATATTACATTGTCCTCATAATCTTAAGATAGAAGACTATAATAATAGGCGTGAAGCACTACGAGTAATAAAAAAGGATCATTTGTTGGAAGTTGGCTAAAGCGCTTTACCTGGATGAACAATTTTCGGCCTCATCAGGATGGCTATTTGATCTTTAAAAACATAACAAGCTACTGGAACGGAGGGTAACAAATGTTGTTCAAAAGATGCCAAAAAATAGTGGGGAACAAGCAGTAGATTACTTCAGATTTCTAAACCAAGTTCTCAAGGAGACCAAGCCACTTCACGATGATGCGATTTTAAAGGTAAGCGTTTTTTTGTACAACAGAAGTTTGTTTTGACTGTTGAAAATGTTTAACATTAAGTAATAATATAACAAATCTTATAAAATTTTTAATGAGTTATTTCACTATTCTAACCAACTATTGTATGTGGCTATAGGTATGTTCATATGTATTACATGATTATCATTTCATCTATTTATTTTATGTGGTCACACGTTTGTTTGTAAAGGAGATATAGTTTGGCAGAAATAAAGATTGTCGATTTTCTCATGCAGGGTGTATAAACGGTACATACACCACACCACCAGCTGGGGAGGAGGTGGTTTGATGCAGTATGGCTGCGTGTTTCCACAGCACTCTTCAGTGGAAATGCAAGAACCCACAATATTTGATTTTGGTAAGTGGGTAAAACACAAAAGGCAGGCTCACGTACATACTGGGGTATACCAATAGCGTAGTTATTATTTCATTCATTAATGTTATCTGATAAAAATCCCACTGAGAAGACAAAGTAGCTTTAATCAGGTTGTAAACGAAGATCTTGTGCCAGTGCATCTAGATGTGTTGATACGACGTAGCTGAAAAGGCCTCTTCAATAATTCGAAAAACGTGGCGATTGCGAAGGCCTTAAAGTTCTTTGGCTTTGGATCCAGAAAGCAGCAGGACACGGTTGGTTTAGCATGGGCTTGACAACCTTACATACATATGCGGGATATACCATTAGCTATAATGTTGATAGAAAGTTATTATTGCTTATAAAGACATTTCTATCTTCTTTTCAGACATGGCTGATAACAAAGAGAACATCACCCCTGAAAGTAACCAGATGGACACCACTGAAGAATTTTCCTTTAAGTTTCCATCTGAAGAGGAGATTAAACGAACACTGGGTGTAATAGACGAAAATGAAAAAGATGAAGAGAAAGCCATACTGAAGAGCCTCAGAGAGCAGGAACGCGAGGTCAAAGAACTAACGCCAAAAATGAAAGTCTACTTGAACGTCAATGGTAACAGTACTACTGCTGCTATTACTGGGTCGGTCTCATGTGAGCAAGCCGAAGTTGTTACGCGAATGTTGACAGAAAGTTAAAATGTGAGAAAAAAGTAGTATTTTAATACATCGATGGCACCAGAGCTTGAATCACCTCTTTACAATTACATTGCAATGTAATTTCATTAAGGGTTAAATGTGTTTACATGTGCAGGTGTACTCTCATAGTTTCATACGTATTACATGATGATTATTTCATTTATCTATTTTCTGTTGTCGCACGTTTGTTGGCAAAGGAGATATATTATGGTGTAGTGTATGTTTATTTAATATGATCAGAGTGGCAGCTATTTTTTACTTGTTTTTTAGATTTATGTTGTGTGCAAATCTGTAGATCCATTGGGTGACCAAGGATGACCAATGATAATAGTAGCATCAACTGTTTATAACTGGTATGCTTTATGGGATCTGTGAAAAGATGTAATAATTTTGGACTAATTCGCAACTACAAAGAATGGACAATTTTTCCATATCAGAGCCTATATTTCCTCAATCACAAAAACAGTAGAACAGTCTGTAAAAGCTGACTGGTTCCGGCGCACTGGGAACTTACTGGGAACTTACGTCCAACTGATAAAAATCTGTTGGATATACAGATTTTTTCATATACACTAAGCATCTGCCGACTACGCCGACCCTATGGCAACCCAATGTTCGTTTTCCGCTTTACGTGCGTGCGACTTGCATGTGACACTCGCTGCCAGTACGCCGGCAAAATATTTCTAGGAAGATTATCGATCGGTCAGTTCTTTTACGCTCCCTATACTTTGGGCTGCTCAAAACATCGAAAGCGTAAATGGCCTAGGCCGACGTACAAAAATCAATAATCCATGGATTTTGGTACGTTTACTTTACGCCAAACATACGCCAAACAAACGCCAAACATGCGCTGAACATGCACAGCATATTGGGAGCAGATGTTTGGCAGATGAAAACGTTTGCGTAAGCTTGGCGCACCTTGAGCGTACATTCAGCAGGCATTGTATGCCGACGTGGACGTATGTTTGGCGGGTAGCAGACAGTGAACGCAAGGTCAGCGTAACTCCGACATACAACCGATGTACAAAAAGCCAGACTTGTTTTGTCCGTCGGTTGGGCTTCGGGGCTATACTGACCTTTCTTTCACTGTCTGCTTTTCTTACGCCGGGTTTGTGCCAGCCTTGTGCCGGCTGTGAGTTGACTATGCGCTGGGGGGAATAATGCCAAAAGGGGCTATCTATCAGCAGATGCTCGACTTAAAAAAAAATTTGCCTGGAAATCCCTAGAATTTATGCTTCAATCATACGTAGAAATGAATATTTAAGTGGGTAAAACACAAAAGGCAGCATCACGTACATATGGGGATATACCAACTGCTGCCATGTTGATAGAAAGGTTAGATTTGAGAAAAATTATCGGTTGCAAGAAATCATTGGTCTCAAGTTTTGATGGAATAACGCTGAAGTCCAGCAAAAAATGCTTATAAAAAGTGCAAAAATCACTGCAATGCTGTATTGCAATGTCATTTCAATAAAGGGAAAATATGTGTTTGTATATGCATGTGTACTTTCAAAGTTTCATGTTTTAAGAGGATTCACTCACTTATTTTGTTCTCAGATAAAAACAGTATACATCCCAAGTCATGCTAAATTGGACTCCCCAAGGTATGCTATATTAGATCTAAGAAAAGATGTAGTAATTGATTAATTTGTAACAAACGGTCAGATTTTCCACAAAAAATGCTTATATTTCCTCCTTTATCATGAGATAGCTGAACAACTATCTGAAAAAGCAGGAAAAGCAGAAGAAATATAGTAATTCGAAATAATTTGTCTCAGGTCTGGATTGAATAATGCTAAGTTCATTTTTTGGAATAGAGGTGACACAGCAAGGGCACCAAATCTTTAAGCACTAGCCTCATAGATTGAAGAAGAAAGTCTCCCGAGGTATTCCAGTTAGCAGGCTAAGAATAAGGCTTAAAGCACAGCAAATGGCCAAACAACCAGACTTTCTTACCACCCCAACCTTTGCTGCATCAGCTGGATGGTGCACCAGATAATTAAACCCGCCTTCTACCAAAACAAAAATTGAGCAAAAATTGCCAGAAAGTTTGGAAGAAAAGTTGAATGAATATTAGAAATTCATCATAGATAAAAGGAAAAAAAGTGATTTGCCAAATCTGATGTTTAACATGGACGAAACACCCATGAATTTTGATATGCCATCAAGGACTACCGTTAACAAAGTTGGAGCAAAAGAGGTGTTCTACGGACCATAGGCAATGAGATTAACACTGCACAGTGGTTTTGACCTGTCAAGCTGATGGTACAAAGTTAATGCCCGCTATGTTGATATTCAAATGAAAGACACTCTCGTAGGGTCTGAAGATTCCCAGGGGAATGTCCATGTACACCAAAAAGAATTGATGGACAAGGAAGGAATGCTCCTGTATTTGAGTAAATATTTTGAAGAAAAGGCGCCTTCTGAGAAAAGAAATTGCTTGATGGTGTGGAATAGTTTTACTATAGTTTTACTATTCTACACCATCAAGCAATTTCATGGAGAGAGTGAAGGCAAAAATAGCAAGAGAACAAAACGCCATTACTGCAGTGATTCCAGGACATACAGATGTGCATCTAGGTGTGTTTATGTGGCTCAAAAGATCTTCAATAATCTGAAAAAATGTGATTACCGGTACTCTGGTCTTTCTCTGTGGACTAGGATCTTGTGCCAGTGCATCTAAGCACGCTGATGTGGCTCAAAAGAACTCTGTAATCCATTACTTTCTTGGATTATGGAAGTGACTAGTCTTTCTCCGTTGATATATTATTTTTACGCTGGGATGAAGATCATCAGCCATTTGTTTTTGATACCAAATAATGCAATAATATTTCAAAGTTAAGCCAAAAGCATTTAATTCAATGTTCCTAAACATGGAAAAACAACCTCACACATACAGAAAGCATGCGGTCTCTGGATACTGCGAGGTAAGCTTCAGTTCATGAGCACCATAGGCCTCCACTTCTGTTATCAGTGTACAGCTACGATCAGAAAACTTAAAGGGAATGAAGGTAGTGAGGATATGGCTGCTAGATTGACCGCTTTATCCATAAACAAGTGGATCTGTGCCAAGGTGTTTTGTATCAATTAGATCCCATTAGCATGGAAATAGACACTTTACAGTTTAACTGTGTAACATATTTTAGTACTGTATCAAAAGGGTTTATTGCATCTGTAATGTCTTATTGTTCATGAATTGCTTGAAAAAATATACTTCTGTGTATGTTATACAAATACATGTATCTATCAAATAATGGAGTAATCTAATGTGTTTTCGCTTGCTTGCTGTCTTCAGCCACCGGTATGTAGATATAGAATGTGCTTGCTATAGTGAACAGAAACAGAGTGCAATTAAATGATGGCAGTTTACATTTGAGCTATTTGATTCTTTCATTCGCAACTGTCATGCTGTTGTCAATGAAATCGGGAATGCATGACCCAACTAGGCCAGATGGACTGCACATGAATGGATGGCCTGTTAGCATTTATGCACATCAAGGCTTGACCGGTGATGAGCACTAGTTTCTGCCTGTCACAATATGGTGAGCCCTATGGTGACAAAACAAGAGTTATTCATAGCTCATACATTACTGTTGAAGTTCACAGTAAACTGAGGCTCTGAATAGCTCTAATTTCACCCCCAAACATAATCGATCTTCCTATAAATAAGGCTGTCCTTGAAAAGACAAAGCGTCCGAAAAAAATAAATTTAATTTTTGGATACACATACGCCTATAGTAATTGTTTCTTTTTATTTATGTACATTATCATTGGGAAATGGTCTGGATCTTAACTCCAATACCACTACTATTATAACACCAAATCATCATTTATACCATAGAAATGCGCGTATTAGTAGAGGTTTTAACACCCAAAATTTCTTTCCAAACCATAGGGGTTGACTTAAAATGTTCTCTATATGTAAATATTAATTGTATATTATGATTATTTCCATATATAAATAAACATTACTGTTTTTACTATATGTGATGTATGTATATTATGTTATTGGAATATTTGTTTTCCTTGAAAATACTTCGTTGAAAAATA
>CM032662.1:1583198-1595411 GCA_019095985.1 Streblospio benedicti
CATAATTTTAATTGAATATATCTAAAAAATATATATTATAGAAGATGTGTAATATTTCTGGTATTTTTTTACACCCAATGATCCATAGAGGGGAAATAGACAGCCTATAGAACCCCCACGATAGAAAATCAAAATAATGTATGGCCAAATATCGAGGACGTTTTAGATAACACTGGAACCACGTCAGAAAGACTGTCCTGGTGTAACCGGCAATAATATGAAGTGTTGTAAAATCACTTGGACTTCATGCAACAAAGTAGATTTAGCCAGTACACGATTAATTTCTGACTACAATTTCAGTATATTCTGTTCAAATATGTACATTCATGCTTCAGGTACATAACATGGCTAAAGGTAGTGTTAATCTTCCTAAATTAATTTTTGAGGGAAGTTTATAGGCTAAATACTAGAATCAAATAAACTATTTTGCCATATGTGAATATTTTTTAACTACAGTGGTCGTCTCATTTACTATATCTGAATTAAAATTATTAGTCAAAAAACTAACAGATGCTGTGTCAAGTTGAAGAGTGAGAGCAACACTGGGCATACAAGTTTAGATAGCCAGATTTTCAGTTGAATTAGCAACCATATTATTAGTAAAAGGTACTACTAGTAAAAAGCACCTAACCTTCATAAAGACAGGTTCCACTGTATACCTAATCAACATGTTTGGTTTAAACTGACATGTTTTTTTATACACCTTTCAATTATATTATCTTTGAATTGTTTTTCTGACCTTTTTGTGGAATGGTGGTATTCTTTTTGAATGACACCTCATGCAATGTTATAAAAATCTGTTTTCCTGGAAGCACTAAATCGACTGTTCTCAAAGTTGGGCGCTATATTTTCTGGATATTATTCTTGTCCTGGTGTAACTTCGTATTTGGCAAATAACATTAAGTGTTGCAAAATCATGTGCATTTCATGCATCAAACATGCATCTCTTTTTGCACTAGATTTGCATAATTTCCACTAGATTTACCCAGCACCCATAAATATTGTGTCTATATATTGGTTTTCAATTTCTGACAATTTCAGTATATTGTGTCCAAATATGTACATTCATACTTCAGTGGATACCGCTAATAGTAGTGGCAGGGTTTGACATGAGTGGTTGATCTGTAGCCCTGATCTATCTGAAAATTGACCGGCCTACCAGCTTCTGCCAGTAGGTAGAAAACCTTTGCAGTGACAGGTGCATAATGTACAATTAAAAAAAAAAATAAATACTCTTCATATTTTTGACAGATATTGGTATGTTATTTCACATTTTTCTCCGATATTGGTATGTTTATGTCACATCTTAGATATTTGTATGCTTGTATGTCATGTTTTCTCAAAAATAGATATGTTTATGGGTGCTATTTTTAAACCTGTCCGAGGCACATCTGTACTCATTTTTTTACCCAGACTCCCCACCCTCACCCCACTTGCCCTCTTTCACCTGAGGCTTTGGTTTCGTTGTTTCCTTTATTTTTCCTGCTTTATTATGCATCTGTTGCTGTGATTACTTTGGAAATTTGAGTTTAATTCATTCAAATATTTATATACCTAAGGGATCTATTGAGGGAAAATAGGTAGCCTACGAACCCTTAACACAATCGTATGTCAACATAGAAAGAAGTGGCCAAATCTTGGGCGTTTTACATATGAGCCATGACAAGGTAACCCGGGTTATGTCATCAAATTTGTCACTTTTTTAATTATTTCTTTCTTGGAAGCCAGGGCACCCCATCAAAGTGCTTTAAATTAACATGCCTCATACTGAATTTGAACAAAACTCAGACAAACGTACTTGTTAATATGATGTCTAAACTATTAAAACATAAGTTTTTTCAATGATTAGAACCATTAATGTGGAACACTATACATGTACTTTCTTCGTATAATATCCAATCACGTTCTTGGATAATTCTATACAATCATGTCACAGCTGCCAACACAACTACGTACAATTTACAACATGAATCAAAATATTCCGTACATTTCTAAGATGCTGGTTTGGATGCTCCTGTGCCCCGGGGTTTGACACTGACCCGGGTCACCGCATCATGGCTCATATGGCGAGAGCCACGTCAGGTGGACTGTCTTGGTGTAACTCGTATTTGGCATGATCCTGTCCATAAAAGATATTGCTGAGGTTTAAACATGCAAGACAAAATTAACTTTGATATATGAAAAAGAACATAAATATCACATTAACTTCATTTTGGTGAATTTGTTCTTTGTGTACACACAAATGTACTACAAATTGTGTAAAAATCCATCTATAGGACTTCCTAAATTTTCAGATGTAAAATCATGAATGGTGTAATTTTAAAACTTTGTAAATGGACAGGCATTTATTCAAAACATATTTAATTCTAACTATGAGAATGTGGTTATACTAATGCAATAGATACCAAAATCTGTTCTTCTGGAAGCACTAAATTTACTGTTCTCGAAAACAACTATATTCATTGATTCCTGCCTATGATTCTCTGCCAGGGTTACCTCTGAATTGAAATAGTCCATGCTAAGATTAAGCACTTCATTGTTTGCAGCATTCCAAATGTCTCCCTTTTAATTGACATTTTCTTCAGGATTGATGTTTTTAATTCCTTGAATTAATGTCTTTTCATGGAATCCACCTGTCTTGTTAAGTATCTTGCAATATTTTCCCTGGAATACTTTAGTGAAATATTGCAAAAGTGTTTTGGGCCCAGTTACAGCACAAGTTATTGTTATAACTGTTTCATATGAACTGTGATTATGAAATGAAATTTGTTTTAACTAGTGAGTGCACTATGGTATCATGATGCAAACTATGTCCCGTTACATAGGTTTAAGGTTTTTAATTCTCTCAGAAATTAAAAAGTATTTTTCAAAATTGTTGCTTTTCCAGATTTTATTTTTCAACGAAGTATTTTCAAGGAAAACAAATATTCCAATAACATAATATACATACATCACATATAGTAAAAACAGTAATGTTTATTTATATATGGAAATAATCATAATATACAATTAATATTTACATATAGAGAACATTTTAAATATCAACCCCCTATGGTTTTGGATATATTGATATAAACCTCTACCCATATATTTCTATGGTATAAATGATGATTTGGTGTTATAATAGTATGCCAGGAGTTAAGTCAACCATTTTGGAATGAAAATTTACATAAATAAAACCTCTATTACTATGAGCGTATGTGTATCAAAAATTAAATTTATTTTTTCGTAATTTTTGTCTTTTCCAGGACCATTTCCCCATTTATAGGAAGATCGATTATGTTTGGGGGTGTCAAAAATTAAATTTATTTTTTCACGGCAGCCTTTGTTTACTGTGAACTTCATAGGAAGGTCGGTAGTTTGGGGGTGAAGTGGGCAATGTATGAGCTATGAATAACTCTGAGCTATTTATTGTCACCAAAGGGCTCTACATATTGTGACAGGCAGAGAAACTAGTGCTCATCACCCGGTCAAGCCTTGATGTGCATAAATGCTAACAGGCCATCCATTCATGTGCAGTCATCTGGCCTAGTTGGGTCATGCATTCCCCGATTTCGTGTTGACAACAGCATGACAGTTGCGAATGAAAGAATCCAAATAGCTCAATGTAAACTGCCATCATTTAGTTGCACTCTGTTTCCGTTCACTATAGCAAGCATTCTATATCTACATACCGGTGGCTGAAGAAGACAAGCAAGCGGCTACATTAGATTACTCCATTATTTGATAGATACATGTATTTGTATAACATACACAAGTATATTTTTTTCAAGCAATTCATGAACAATAAGACATTATAGATGCAATAAACCCTTTGATGTAAGAAAGTAATGGGTATTGTTAAGCCAGTTAAACTCAAAGTGTTCATTTCCCATGCTGGGATCCACCACGGAATCTGCCACAAGATCCAGTCCTGCCACCGTGAGCAATCGGCCAGTTTTTTCCCTGCATTTGGAAGACCCTTTGAGCCATGCCATGGAATACACCTAGATGTGCCAATCTCCTGCCAGGTGTCCTGGAATCACTGCAGTGGCTTTTGTTCTTTTGGCTTTTGCCTTCACTTTCCGTGAATTGCTTGATGGTGTAGAAATAGTAAAACTATAGTAAAATCCATGTCTCCACACCCGACAAGTACCTCTTTTCTCGTAGTTGGCTCAAATACAAGCCCCTTTCCTTGTCGTCCATTGGCGGACATTCCTCAGTCTTTCAGATCTTGGAGTGTTCTTTCATTTGAATATCAAACAGCATGGCATTAACCATCAGCTGGATAGTCAAAAAAACCAATGCAGTGTTAATCTCATTGCCTATAGTCCGTAGAACACCTCTTTTTGCTCACCTTTGTTACTGGGTAGTCTCATGGCATATCAAAAAATTCATGGGTGTTTCTGGGGCCCAGATCAAGCGTAAAATCAATTTTTTTCTTTATCTATAGATGAATCACATTGTCTCATTCAACTTCTTTCTTCCAAACTTTTCAATTTTGCCTGAAGGCAGAATTGGTGGGGTTTAATTATCTGGTGCACCATCCAGCTGATGCAGCAAAGGTTGGGTGGTAAGAAAGTCTGTATTTGGCCATTTGTTGTGCTTTAAGCCTTATTCTAGCCTGCTAACTGGAATACCTCGAGACTTTTCTTCTTCATCTATGAGGCTAGTGTTAAAGATTTGGTGCCCTTGTTGTGTCACCTTATTCCAAAAATGAACTTAGCATTATTCAATCCAGACCTGAGACAAATTATTTCGATTACTATACATTTCTTCTGCTTTTTCCTGCTTTTTTCAGATAGTTGTTCAGCTATCTCATGATAAAGGAGGAAATATACATTTATGTGGAAAATTGACCGCTGTGCCATCAATTACTACATCTTTTCACAGATCTAATATAACATACCTTGGGGGAGTCAATTTAGCATGACTTGGGATGTATACTGTTTTTTATCTGAGAACAAAAACCAAATCCCTGTCCTCTTAAACATGAAACTTTTGAAAGCACATGCATATACAAACACATATTTTTCCCTTTATTGAAATGACATTTGTAATACAGCATTGCAGTGTGGATTTTTGCACTTTTATAAGCATTTTTGCTGATTTCAGCGTTATTCCATCAAAACTTGAGACCAATGATTTCTTACAACGCATACATTTTTCTCAAATCTAACCTTTCTATCAACAGCATTTGGTATGTATGTGATGCTGCCTTTTGTGTTTTACCCACTTAAATATTCATTTTCTGCGTATGATCGATAGTTGGCGGGACTTCAAAAAAGGGACTTATAAGTCGAGCATCTGCTGATAGATAGCCCCTTTGGCATTAAATGATTTTTTTCCCCCAGCGATAGTTTCAGTCAACTCACAGCCGGGCACAAGGCTGGCTAAAACTCCGGCATGAAAAGCAGACAGTGAAAGAAAGTATAGCTCAACCCGACAAACAAGTCTGGCTTTTTAAAGCACGGTTGTCGAGTTACGCTGACCTTATGCCTGCCACTGTCTGCTACCCGGCCAAACATACGTCCATCGCCAATGCCTGAATGTACGGGTTTATCTGCTGCAAACACTGCTCCCCTGAACCAGCGCGATGTTTCATGCTTGTTTGGCGTGATGTTTGGTTTAAAGTAAACGTACTCAAAAAATCCATGGATTTTTGAGCCCAAAGCATAAAAGAATTTAATCCATCGACAATCTTCCTAGAAATATTTTGCCGGAAGTGACTGGCAGCGAGTGTCACAAGTCGCACGCACGAAGCGGAAAACGAACATTGGAAGCGTTGTATGAAGTCGGGCAGGATGCTTAAAAATCTGATATCCAAACATTTTTTTTGGAAAGTTCGTAAGTTCCCAGTGCGCCGAACCAGTCAGCTTTTGAACTTAGTTACTGTTTTGTGATTGAGGAAAGCTAAGGAGCTGGAAAATGGAGTGTCCATTCTTTGTTGCAGGTGGGAATTAGCCAAAAATTACATCTTTTCACAGATCCCATAAAAAGCATACCAGTTATAAACAGTTGATGCTACTATTATCATTGATCATCCAATTCACCCAATGGATCTACAGATTTTATCATAACATAAATCTAAAAACAAGTACACCATAATATATCTCCTTTTGCAACAAACGATCATATTAAAGAAAAATAAAAATGAAATAATCATATCTCCATATGAAACTATGAAAGTGCGACAACATGTAAACACATTTAACCCCTAATGAAATGACATTGCAATGCACGTAAGAGGTGATTCAAGCTTACCTGCTATCGATGTATTAAAATACTATCTTTTTTGTCGCCATTTTAATTCCTTTCTGTCAACATTCCGGTGGCAACAACCCCGCTTGCTCACGTGAGACCCCCGACCAGTAATAGCAGCAGTAGTACTTACCATTAACTGTATATATATTTTTTTATTTTTTTCCCCCAAGTTTGATTCAATTCTACTCTTGGCAGAACTTTACCATTGACGCTCAAGTAGACTTTCATTTTTGACCTCTTTGACCTCGTTCCTGCTCTCGAGGCTCTTCAGTATGGCCTTCTCTTTAATCTTTTTTCGCTTTTCGCCTATTACACCTGATAGTGCTTTGTCTCATCTCCTTCAGATGGAAAAATTTAAAGGAAAATTCTTCAGTGGTGTCCATCTTTGTTATTTTCAGGGTGATGTTTCTTTTGTGATCAGCCATGTCTGAAAAGAAGATAGAAATGTCTTTATAAGCAATAATAACTTTCTATCAACATTATAGCTAATGGTATATCCCGCATATGTATGTAAGGTTGTCAAGCCCATGCTAAACCAACCGTGTCCTGCTGCTTTCTGGATCCAAAGCCAAAGAACTTTAAGGCCTTCGCAATCGCCACGTTTTTCGAATTATTGAAGAGGCCTTTTCAGCTACGTCGTATCAACACATCTAGATGCACTGGCACAAGATCTTCGTTTACAACCTGATTAAAGCTACTTTGTCTTCTCAGTGGGATTTTTATCAGATAACATTAATGAATGAAATAATAATAACTACGCTATTGGTATACCCCAGTATGTAGTGAGCCTGCCTTTTGTGTTTTACCCACTTACCAAAATCAAATATTGTGGGTTCTTGCATTTCCACTGAAGAGTGCTGTGGAAACACGCAGCCATACTGCATCAAACCACCTCCTCCCCAGCTGGTGGTGTGGTGTATGTACCGTTTATACACCCTGCATGAGAAAATCGACAATCTTTATTTCTGCCAAACTATATCTCCTTTACAAACAAACGTGTGACCACATAAAATAAATAGATGAAATGATAATCATGTAATACATATGAACATACCTATAGCCACATACAATAGTTGGTTAGAATAGTGAAATAACTCATTAAAAATTTTATAAGATTTGTTATATTATTACTTAATGTTAAACATTTTCAACAGTCAAAACAAACTTCTGTAGTACAAAAAACGCTTACCTTTAAAATCGCATCATCGTGAAGTGGCTTGGTCTCCTTGAGAACTTGGTTTAGAAATCTGAAGTAATCTACTGCTTGTTCCCCACTATTTTTTGGCATCTTTTGAACAACATTTGTTACCCTCCGTTCCAGTAGCTTGTTATGTTTTTAAAGATCAAATAGCCATCCTGATGAGGCCGAAAATTGTTCATCCAGGTAAAGCGCTTTAGCCAACTTCCAACAAATGATCCTTTTTTATTACTCGTAGTGCTTCACGCCTATTATTATAGTCTTCTATCTTAAGATTATGAGGACAATGTAATATTAATGTATATTTTCTATCACTAATGACACTTTTTATTACTCATGCTGTGTGGTCTTCAGCACATGGGTATTGTCAAACCCTATGTGGCCTCTGTCTGGGTGCCAGATTGGCAAATGTTGACATTGAAATCGTAGGGCTACCTTTTTTCTCACATTTAGACTTTCATTAACATTGCAGCTAATGGTATATCCTCCATATAATGTGAGATTGCCTTGACAGGTGTAATGTGGCGTATGTGTCGCCTTAATCTACTGTTTTGCACGCTACAAGATATTCAAATTATGAAAATTGTCACTTTTGTTGAGAACAAACATATACCACAAAATATAATATTGATGTACTACTTTTTCTTAATTTTACACTTTCTATCTTGGCAGCTACAATGTAATGGTATATTCAATATGTACATGAGGTTGCTTCAGTTTCCCAAACCCACCATTAACCAGCCTTGCCCTGTTGCATTCTGGAGGCCATCATTGACAACATGACGCAAACTTGACTTAGAAGAAATCATTCACCAGGCATTGTATTTTAACATAGAGATGCATCTTAACTGCGACATCTGGTCATAGAGTTTTTTTATTTTAATGAGATTTTTGATGTTCCAAAAATGTCATCAAACTACAGTGTCCCCATCTGCAATCAAATCTTTATTCCAACACAAAAGATGGGGGAACTAAAATGGTCTCAAATTTTCACTGCATCTAGGTTTGTGTTCATGTGCACGTTCTGCATTAAGTTCAACAATTACTCATCCACTTAGCATCACTGCCTCTGGCCTGGCAGCCATTGTTTCACCGTTCAATAGGGTAGCCTGAGGGGGAGCATTCTCTAAAAGCACCTTAATTAAATTCTATTCTCTGTTTCTATGAGCCATTAGATGCATTTACGTACAACTTAGCGGAGTGTTACATGCATGTACATTATGTCTGACAATGGATAAAGTGCCACATTTTTGTAAATGTCTAAGTGATTTTGAAGGACAGGGCATAATTGTACATCTTATTCTTATGTATGCATATCCAACACAGAATTGCACTCTATAATATAATATAATCTTGCTTATCAAGCAAAATGGTGACTAATCCTGCTGTGCAAACATTCACTGCAGTAGAACCTCTCAAATAATATTAAGACCACAAGTGGTCTGAGGTACATGTGGTCTCTTTTATGTAGAGACATACTAGTAGTAGACTATTCATCTAGATTATGTTAACTACACTACACTACTACTTACCTATTTACAACACACTAACGCTGCTTGCGACCATCGCGGTGCCTTCAACAGACTGAAGGAACACCTGGACCCGCATAGTACCCAGTCTGCCATACAGATCCATACAGAGAATACTGACATCTATTTAGTAGTGAGTCAGCCAGAGTCATAAGCAAAGAAGATCAGCCCTTCCGACGTAAGACCTTGGAAGCCATCAAGATCTACACGCACCGCCCGAAGCTTCAACCTCAACCAAGGCAGGAGCATCCCCCCCCACCTCCTCCATCTGCTTTCCGCCAGGAACTCCAATCTGGCGGAAACCCAGTTCGCTTATTGTGACGCCATCGCAAAAAAAACAGTTACTCTGTTGAAGGCACCGCGATGGTCGCCGCAACGTTAGTGTGTTGTAAATAGTAAGTAGTAGTGTAGTGTAGTTAAATATAATCTAGATGTACATGTGGTCGTTAAACAAAGTATTGATCGCAAATTTTTAGAGAATGAAAAGGGTTGTCTCTTTGAGAGGTGTTCTCAATACAGAAATTCTACTGTATCTGGAAACTGGTAACAGGTTAATGTGTTATTTAAAATGCAGGGAAGACATTTTTGGCTAAAGACTTCCGTTATGGCTTTTGTTTTAACAAGGTTATACCATCAAAAATGAATTACAAAGTAATTTCTTTAAGTCAGGGATATTAGGGGACACAGAGAAAGATGTGTTTCTCACCTATGTGTGTGTATTACACGATGCTTTGAAATTGATTCTTTGCATTTTCTAGCTGTTTGTCTTTTGTTCCATTGGTATATGAGGTTTTGCATTCTTTTTTTTTCCCTATTTCAATAGAAAGTCTGTTTATATGCATTTGACTTAATTCATGTGATTGTGTAATGAATGGTGAGATCAGTAATTTCTCAGACCACCATCTTTTGTAATCTCTACCCCACCTACTTATTTAAGTCTTTAAACACTACATTTCCATTCTTTAAACCACCCCCAACCTTTCTATTCTATGGCTGCAACTTTTGATATATCCATCTAACGAACAGTCTTTCATCATGATGTCTGGCTAGAGAAGAGAGCACAGTCATGATCAACATTTCATAGGGAAGCAATAACAGACAACAATAAAGTGGGCTATCAGCTTACATGAGAAATACTATTCCTTGCATGAATATTTTAAATGAACTGTATCATGTTTTCCAATGAACTCAACATGCTTATATTGAAAATTCATTGAAAGAGAAAAATGAATGAAGAGCCAATATAAGCCTCCCTGATCTAAATTGTTGCCATCATTGCGTCGCTTCAGCTCAGCTGCTGAAGCAAGCATTGTGTTTACCTATGTAACTATGTATATGTATGTATGTCTGTGGACAAGCTAGCGGGCGTACCGATGAACCGATTTCGTTCAAACTTTACACAACTATGAGGTTTGAGGCGACACCGAAGTGATTCGATTTTGGGCAATCTGCCAATTAAACTGAGCTTTCTAGAAGCGCTTTTATGACATTTTTTAATAATATTCAATGCACTTAGCCTTCAAGAAAGAAATCAATATTCCAAGCAACAGCAAAATTGATTATTGATTTGAAACAGATATTGATTATCATCTTGTTATTCAGTACTATTGTATGGCAACACAAATATCTTTTGCTGGATATATTGATTCTGATTCATTCTGATGTTTTCTCCTCAAATTCATAAATTTCTTGATTGTAAAGTATACATTATTTCAGTATATATATCTTAATTGCTCATAAGTCAACGATCTAGTTGGACTATTTGCTTGAATGTTCAGTATTCTGTTATTGTTAACTGGGAAATATACTTTTGCAATAATTGACCATTGTCAAATCACACATACTTCCTCATATTTCTCCAATAATGAAGAATAGTTTTCTTGTAGATTTAGAATTTCATGGTTATTGCATGAACTTACTGCTGAGCATTTTGCAATAGAGAAAAACCAAAGAATATAGAAAAATCAAAACCAACATATTTCCATTATTGAAAACAACACGGATTATGAAGCGGCAGCAAACGGCACCAAGACGAACTAGCTCAGTCCCAAGGCAATCACACTTAGACAAAGTCCTCACGATTAATGCTCAAGCGTCTAAACACAGTGATGCGTCAACAAGCTAATAGTTCACCGTTAAAGACGCTACTAAAATGTCGTCACTTCAGGTTCTTTGGCATTAGTTGCACGATTGTGACCCATTTAGACGTGTCGCTAATGAAAAGCATTTGATAAAGAATGTCAAAATGAGTTGCTTTGCAAAATGAGGTTTAAAAATATTGTAGGAAAAACGAAATGAAGGTTTAGTGTGTGACGAGTGTAATTGCATTTTTGTTGTATTAAATAATGTTAATGACCGGGTTAATGACAAAGAAACAACTTGGCTCTTATGTAAGTTTTATCTACTGCAACACTATACTGGGTTGTTGCAAAATGTATTCTTATAGCCTTCTGACAACTTTCTTTATCACTAGCTTTCTTGCATGATTGTCCATGATATATTAAACGATATTTTGTGAATATCTGTAATAAGGCAGAACAAAATTATGAAGGCTGGTGTGAAAGACACCACGTTTGAGTTAACATTGTGTTTAATTCAATACACCAAATTTGCCTGATCATTATATATACAATTGTTGCATTATTATTTTGAAGTACCTGCCATCTTTCATCCCTGCCAAAGAATGGATAGTCACTCCACCATCCAACATCTGTGATGACAGACCAGTGAAGCTGTTTCTACCTTTTTTCCTTTTTTTCAGTGCTTTGATTATTGTATTGTGTTTATCAAGAAAGATTTGCCAACATCTGTGAAGGTATAACAAAAAAAACTTTGGCATTTATTTTAGATTTCCGGCCCCCTTTCCGAAGAAATATTTAAAAATAAATAGTATCAGAAAAGTAAGGGGAAAGGTTTTCTATTGCAACCTAATAAAAAACTATTTAATTTTTTAATTTTTTTTGTAAATTTAACACTTACACGTGCCTGTTTAAAAATTCAAATAGAAATTAAGAAAGTTTTTCGAACCTTATGCCAAAACCCAAATCCAAACTCACAGTTGGGGAATATACTCACACCCCGCTTCACCCACTCATTTTTAGGCAGTTATTCAGCAGGAGCTCTTGCAAAGGGGGGGCTGGTTTTATTTCCCCCCTTTTAAAGGATTGTAGTTTTTTTAGCTGAAAAACTTCCATGGGTGAATTTTTCTTCACCCAGCCCGGCTTTCCCCAACAGCCCGTGGGG
>CM032662.1:1595511-1618430 GCA_019095985.1 Streblospio benedicti
TACCCAAAAACCCCTATATACAAATTTTCATGCTTTCTGCCAGATGTGAACATGTTAATCACATATCCGCCCCCACTAATATATATTATGTTATTGGAATATTTGTTAAACCTATGTAACGGGACATAGTTTGCATTATGATACCATAGTGCGCTCACCAGTTAAAACAAATTTCATTTCATAATCAGAGTTGATATGAAACAGTTATAACAATAACTTGTGCTGTAACTGGGCGCAAAACACTTTTGCAATATTTCACTAAAGTATTGCAGGGAAAATATTGCAATATCCTGCGATATTAGTATTGCTTTTTTGCAATACTTAACTAGACAGGAGGGTTCAATGGAGACATTTATTCAAGGAATTAAAAACATCAATCCCTGAAGAAAATGTCAATTAAAAGCACAGACATTTGGAATGCTGCAAACAATAAAAAGCGCTTAATCTTAGCATGGACTATTTCAATTCAGAGGTAACCCTGGCAGAGAATCATAGGCAGGAATTATGGAATCTCTTTGTTTTCGAGAACAGTAAATTCAGTGCTTCCAGAAGAACAGATTTTGGTAACCGTTGCATTAGTATAACCACATTCTCATAATATATATATTTCATATAATTAGAATTAAATATGTTTTGAATAAGCACCTGTCCATTTAACAAGTTTATTAATTCACGATTTTACACCATTTTACACAATTTGATTTTACACAAAGAAAGAATTCACTAAAATTTTAATGTGAATTTGTGTTCTTTTATATATCAAAGTTAAAGATTCATTTTTACACAATTTGTAGTACATTTGTGTGTAAAATGCCCAAGAAAGAATTCACTAAAAAAATTTCACAGCAAATTAAGTTAATGTGATATTTGTGTTCTTTTTTTAAAAAGTCAATTTGTCTGAGTTCAAATTCAGTATAAGGCATGGTAATTTAAAGCACTTTGATGGGGTGCCCTGGCTTCCAAGAAAGAAATTCAAATTTGATGGTAATCATGGCTCATGTGTAAAAAATGCCCAAGATTTTGCCACGTATGTTGATATACGAAGTGTTAAGGGTTCGACAAAATAGATCCCTTTTATTTTTGAATAAATTAAACTCAAATTTTAAAATAATCACAGTGGATAAGGCCAAATAAAATCAATAGTCCGTTTTCGGTAACACAAGATTTTTTTTTGTGACAAAGTTTTTATTTTATTACATTACAGTTTTTTTATGTGTTTTTGTGAAACGTTAAGTACATTGAACTATTTATCAAGCTTCTTTAGTCGATATCACTATATGGCAAATATTTCAGACTCACAAAATGCTAGTTGACTTAAAATCCACATAAGTGCAGCTTGTATGAATACTAGTATTTAACTATATTCACTACTGCCTTTTAATCACCGACACCAATTTATGTTTACTTACATTTACATGTAAATTGTGCATATTGCTTGTTCAATCTACATGTGGTTACACGGGAGGCTGTTACAGGAGGTGAAAAAAAACCCCACATCTATCAAACCTGTTTACAAGTTCGCTTTCGTTTTCTAAGTGGGGAAAACCATGACGTCATGAAAAATTGTGTACAGAGTGAACTAAAATTATGTCTGCAGTGGAGGCAAATGCTAATTATAGGGGTCTAAATAAATTACTGCGTGATTTTAAAACGGTTAGTGGGTCAAATATGTACTACATGGTGATGCAATAATTAAATTTTTGCATGTGAACGTCAAAAAGTGTGATGCAGCTGCGATTTGAATTGGCGGAGGATTTAAAAATGGTTGACGTTTTTATTGATGAAATCTGTAGGGATTTCAAAGTTTTTATGGAATGGCCATAAAAACACTAGGATGACACCTATTTTCTAGGTAGGCCTGGTTACCGGAAACAGACTATTGATTTTATTACGCCTAATAAGACAGGAAAAATAAAGGAAACCACGAAACCAAAGCCTCGGGTGAAAGAGGGCGAGTGGGGTGAGGGTGGGGAGTCTGGGTAAAAAAAAGAGTACAGATGTGCCACGGACAGGTTTAAAAATAGCAGCCATAAACATACGTATTTTGAGAAAACATGACATACAAGCATACAAATATCTAAGATGTGACATAAACATACCAATATCGGAGAAAAATGTGAAATAACATACCAATATCTGTCAAAAATATGAAGAGTATTTATTTTTTTTTTTAATTGTACATTATGCACCTGTCACTGCAAAGGTTTTCTACCTACTGGCAGAAGCTGGTAGGCCGGTCAATTTTCAGATAGATCAGGGCTACAGATCAACCACTCATGTCAAACCCTGCCACTACTATTAGCGGTATCCACTGAAGTATGAATGTACATATTTGGACACAATATACTGAAATTGTCAGAAATTGGAAAACCAATATATAGACACCATAATTTATGGGTGCTGGGTAAATCTCGTGGAAATTATGCAAATCTCGTGCAAAGAGATGCATGTTTGATGCATCAAATGCACATGATTTTGCAACACTTAATGTTAATTGCCAAATACGAGTTACACCAGGACAAGAATAATGTCCAGAAAATATAGCGTCAACTTTGAGAACAGTCTATTTAGTGCTTCCAGGAAAACAGATTTTATAACACTTGCATGAGGTGTCATTCAAAAAAGAATACCACCAATCCACAAAAGGTAAGAAAAACAATTCAAAGATAATATACTTGAAAGGTGTATAAAAACATGTCAGTTTAAATCAAACATGTTGATTAGGAATACAGTGGAACCTGTCTTTATGAAGGCTAGGTGCTTTTTTTTAGTAGTAGTACCTTTTACTAATATATGGTTGCTAATTCTACTGAAAATCTGGCTATTTAAACTTGTATGCCCAGTGTTGCTCTCCCTCTTCAACTTGACACAGCCTCTGTTAAGCGAGGGGCACATTCCACCTTGCGGCGGTGGTCGCCGCAAAGGCGTGTTGATGTCTGCGGCGTCTCGGCGTTTCCGCATGCATTGACAAAAGTACAGTTGTGGGCACATACGCACGGGCCCCCGTGCGTTAGAAATGCGTCGGGACAGGGAGTGTTTTTATTGAGGTGGCCGTGAGATCAACTTGCATAGAACGTGCGATGTACTGGTGTACAACTTACGCCTACGCACGGTGTGATTACAAAAAATGCAGGGATCCGCGGTCATGGTACAGGAAACGCACGGCCCCAGTACTGTGTCTGTGCCGACAATGTGCGGTTAAATCCTATGCGTTTCTCGTCTCCGCACTGCCTCCGTGCGGTTAGGCCATGACGCAGGGGTGGTCGTAAGAAGAAGTTTGGCAAGCCAAACTTCTTCTCTGCGGCCACCGCACGGCCTTGAAAAAACGCACGCTTGCCGCACTGTACACTCACGGATCGTAACGATTTCTTAGCGTTTTTGGTCGTAGACTGGCTGTAGACCCACCTTTGCGGTGGAATGTGCCCCTCGCTTTTAGTTTTCTTGACTAATAAATTTAATTTAGATATACATTCTGAAACACTTCGCAAATGTAAGTAGTGACGACCACTGTAGTTAAAATATTACACGTGACCTCACACGTGGCAAATAGTTTATTTGATTCTAGTATTTAGCCTATCAACTTCTCAAAATTAATTTAGGAAGATTAACACTACCTTTAGCCATGTTATGCGCACTGAAGCATGAATGTACATATTTGAACAGAATATACTGAAATTGTAGTCAGAAATTAATCGTGTACTGGCTAAATCTACTTTGTTGCATAAAGTGATTTTACAACACTTCATGTTATTGCTGGTTACACCAGGACAGTCTTTCTGACGTGGTTCCAGTGTTATCTAAAACGCCCTCGATATTTGGCCATGCATTATTTTGATTTTCTATCGTCGGGATTCTGTAGGCTGTATTTCCCCTCTATGGATCATTGGGTGCAAAAGAATACCAGAAATATTACACATCTTCTATAATATTAAAATATTTTTTTAGATATATTCAATTAAAATTATGAAGAAATCTCCACAGGTGCAGACTAATAGGGGGAAAACGAATACAAAAAAGGCAAGATATAATGTAGGCCTATAATAAATCCAAATTCTGTCATTACCGTAAATAACAAAGACTTGTGGCAGAAAGAAAACCTGACAAAATCTTACCAAACGACAGCCATGATTCTGGAAACAATTTCATCCCCCGAATTCTGATAACCACGGAAAAAAGCACCAAAGCTACCTCATTGAAGAGAAAATAAATATACGCGTCCTAAATGCTATATAAATTACCGTTCCGTTGACCATAAATTCATTCTTTGACAGTCTTACCATAACCTTAGCCGTTTAATAAACAGCTCTGATCTCCGTTGCCTGCTATTCTTGTGATAGCGAAGCTGAATACACAAGGCTCTGTATTACAGTGCTAACCATAACCTATAAGACTTGAAGTTATTCGGACCATGCACACGTTGAAAGTGCCCGTCGGCTTTGGTGAAAAGTAGTACTCTGATACCGCAGGTTCGTTCACTGAAGCATGACTGCGGGGAATGTTCACTCAAGCGTGAAAGAGGATTTAACTTCAATATTGGCCCTTTACGGTTGCTTACTGTACACTTGATTGCATCATCTGTATAAATGTATTTCTTTGACGGTTATAAAAAAAGTCGCGTACGTGCAGGAGCGAAAAATATCTGGGAGTAGACCAAATAGCAGATTAATATTGAAGATAATCCCTCGTAAACTAGTAGTAGAAGGGTTGGGGTCAGTCTTACACTGGTGTCCTGTATATTTCGCCGTATAGAGCAAAACTTTTATATGAAATAAGCTTCTCTGACTACGAATGGAATCATCCAATTTATACGTGTACGTAAGTTTGCATTGTGTCAATTCACATGTGAATCTCAACCAGAACCCCATGCACCAACGTGTAGTTTTTTGTAGACTGTATTTTATAGACTCAAATTCGTTGTAAACGGTTATTGAAGATCCAACGACCAATTGCAAACATGACAAATCAAAAACACCAAACATTGAATACGGACAATAAACAGCGCATGATGCAAGCGTTCACGAGGACCTTCACGAGTGCTGCACATGCAAAGCATATGTTCTCCACCAACTACATGTAAATCTATTTAGTAGGCATTTCGTTAAAGGATGTTCAAATTAGCCCAATACAATGTAAAAATAGACGCCGCATATCACATAACCAAGTGTTTATAACACATCTAATTGCAGCCGACATCCCTTCCAAACGTATCTTTCATCACTTTGACCATGCTCGTTCCAGAACTGGTAAGTTTACGGCTGCGGGTCACTTGCATGGTGCGTGCACGACCTATTAAAATAAGCAGTCAGGTTGAGAGGGCGTAGATAAGCGATTGTTGCTAAGTACACCGCTCATGTGCCACCGCACGGGGTCAGAAATAAGTGGCATGTTCTTGCGCTCTTTCACAAGACTTTTAAAAGAATGATCGTCTCATAGTGATATCTAGAATGCTGAACGGAAAACTGTTTGAACGTAATTTTCGTTAATGAATGTGTTTGTAAAGTTTTGTCAATCAATTATCATAGAAAGTCTGACATAACATTGTTATAACCAATATCAATTTTAGACATTCCGAACCATTGACATCAGTGTAGACATTCCGTTCACATTCGATGTTTCAACTTGAAATGTTTGGAATCACATTTTCGAAAATAAAGTTCATGATCCGATTCCGATGTCTAGCCTATATAGAAAACAAATGGAATTGCCAAGTGTGTATGGGCAAGACATTTCAAGCGTGTCATTTTACAACTTAATATACATAAGTGGCTAAATAACTACCGTGTCATTTTTAGCCTAAGTAGAGGTCTTATCTTATTGCCGAACGCTATCACCAGATGTTCGTCTCTCACACAATTTATTATATATAGACTCAAATACTGACATACAAGTCATCACTGGAATTTTCCATTCTCAGGTGATTTGATTTTATATAAAATGTATGTTTTAATATCTGCATTGTGTGCTTTATTTTTGAAGTTATTATTGGCTCATGACTCGTTTAGTGTTTACAGGGTGTAAGAATAACTGATTTCAGGTAAAGATAAATTAATTATGAACAAAGAACTTATGACGCCCCCCAAAATTTCTTTGGACCTATTCTACGTTTCCATTTTACACTTTCACCAAAGAGAGCCTATACCTACTTCCAGGAAAATGCTGACTTTGCTTCTTCTCGTGTGCGTGAGCGCAGTCCTGGGCTATCCAGATGGCGCTCCTGAAGAGGCCTGCCAGACCATGACTCCGGATCACTTTGGTATTCCACCACAGGAGAGTGAAGCTCCGTATAGTCTCACATGGGTGCAAGACCCAGATGATGACACATATTATGAAGGTGACCCTCGTTTTATACATTCCTGATCCAGAGAGGGGGTAGATTGTGGGGGGAGGTAAAAGACCACATATACTAGATAGGCATTTTGGCTTCACCTAGTACAGATCTCCTAGATTATCTTATCTTAGCTGCGTTCCACCTAATCTGCAAACCTGGATCTGCCAATTGTTTTAATACAATGTACCATAGGTAAATGTGTATATAAAATAGTCTAGTTACAGTCACATTCTACTCTGAATTGTGAGAAAACTAATCACCAGAAAATTTTCATGGAGAGAGATATGAGAGGAACATTAGGATCGTTCGCAACACCACAAGTTTAAATAAGACATGATAAAGATAGAGTTACATGAGTTTATTATTCTCAGTTTTTAAAGGCTGCTAAATGTTACCATTAAAGCCATTTTTGTAAGTCCATTCAAACAATTCATATTGCTCAATCCATAACTAATTAGCAATGCTGTTTTAATTCAGTGAGCATCAATTTGTTGGAGGGACAGAATTTGGAGTTTGTGGGATTCTTCATCCAAGCCAGGAGAGGAGAAGCTACGGATTCGTTTGGAACCTTCAGTGTGCTTGATGATGTCAGGTAAACTTATCACAACCCAAGTTTCACAGTCAATAATTGTGAACCACATGAGTTGTGGACCTATATTTGTGCTATGTCATGTGTGGGGATATAATAAAATCTTATGCTGTCTAATATTATTGGCAAATAGCTGACAGTCAGGATGACTCGCACAATCCATAGTGAGTATATTATATAAAAGTATTAACTGTTTGTGTTCACATTCTTGAGAATGAGACTGGGGTTTAACAGTTTATGAAGTCCATATTACGTGTAGTCGAAATGGTATTCATGTTTATTGATGACCAACTTAAAAAAAGTCACAATCCCAAGTGCTAAAGGTACAACTTTGACAACAGATTGCATTGTGAAATTAACACGGCATATGCCACAAATGAACTCCGATACGTAGCACATTGTAATTGTGTTAGTTCCATCGTTTCATAGGACAAGTGTTTTGTTAAGCTAGGGTCTGACAGCCCTGATACGAGTAAGAAGACACAACAGCTTGGTATTTTAACCATTGTTAATAGCAGTAAATCTAGACTAATGGTTTAAGTGGTGGTTTACAGACTATTTCAAATTTCAGGTCTAAACTGCGACCTTGTCCAGCCGACAACGAGAATGGAAATGCCATCACCCACGCCAACGCATTCTACCGCAATGCTGATATGACCGTTGGGTGGCAGCCCAACGAGGGAGATGACCTGGAAGGCTTGTATTTTGTGTGAGTATCTACAGTGATCAATACATTAATTCTATTATCTTTAAATATTAATATAGTACTTTGTGTGACTATTTAACTCAGTAAACCAGTACTTCGTGTAAGTATCTTCAGTGATTAATTCAGTACTTTGTGTGGTGTGAGTATCTTCAGTGATACATACATGTGTGAGTACATTCTATGATTAAAGCAGTATTTTGTGTGAGTATCTTCTCCGGGTATATTCAGTGCTTAATACAATATATTTGGCACATCTTTATTCACCAATGCACTACTCATTCACCAATACAGTACTTGTGTGAGTTTCCCTATGGCACATTGAGGGATTAGTGTTCAGTGATTAATAGAGACCTTCTTGTAATCTCCTTCATTGATCACTAAAATTTAACACCCAATTAGTTTTGAAAGGCTTGTCATCTGCTATTCAGATGAGCCTTTGGTTTGTTGGTGAAGCAAAATTGTTTGTTACTGCCATGCAATGTTAATACATGATAATGTTTGAAATAAAATGTTTGTAAATCACAGCATAAAGAATCATACTGAAATTTTGATGTCAAAAAAAACGTTTGCCTTGCACAGTAGTGTGGAAAAGTGGTAATACATTGATACATTGGTAATTCCGGGGGTGGGGGTGACGATTGGAGCCTGAAAGAGGCTCAACGATACCAAAATCGCATTTTATTCATTCTCCTTTCTTTATTTTCCAGGGCTACCGTTGTTCAAAATGGCGTCACCTTTTGGACTAATATCAGATCTGACGTATTGGCTTAATCTACACGTGCACATTATAAAACTTATATACAAAATAAAAAGAACAACAAATTACTAGATGAATTATTAGTTATATATATCCGTTATTATTTTTAGATCTAGTTTACAGTAAGTACGAACTATGTCACAGAATGATCTTCAGAAAATGATGTTTAAGAACCATATCTTTGTGTCTAGTAAATGTTTCATCTACTGTCTTACTGGCTGTAGACACTGATTGAAATTGCCTCTCTTTTAGAAATTGACAGAACAATTAACAAAACCTCATTTTTATCTTCATATGATTGATTGATGCATTGCCAACACTACACTCAGTTTGTATTTTCTCTCAAAGTGTTGGCAAGGGGGCATTGTTTTGAGACATTTTTACATAAATTACAATATAAGTATAAGAACATCAACTAGAACTTATTTTAGGTAAAAGCACTTTCTAACCATAAGAGAACCTAACAACATGATAAATTGCAGATTTGATATCAATAAACTGATAAACACCTTTAAATCGCACCCATTAATTAATCGTTGTTAATTGCCAGGGTAAACTTCATGTCACATTTATGATACAATTACAACAGTAATAGCGTCAATAATTTTACCATAGTTATGTACTTTGCAAAGTCACTTTCATCCAATACTCTACATTTTAACTGTAAAGTAAATTCAAAACAGAATGCTTATTTTTATCAATAATTATGATTTAAAAAATATGAACCAAGAATGCTGACAAACAATGTTGTTTTAGATATTAATAAAATACTGGCAATATTGGGACACCACTATGTATTTTTATAAATTGTGAATATGAATAAAAGGATGAATGTCACTCATACATTTTACACATTACACATAGTAGAAGATTCAGAAGTGAATATTTTGGTGGAACAAACTAAAGGAAACACTGTCAAGTTTCAGAATTTCCATTACAATATTTAAGATCACATGAATTCATCAGATATAATTCCGTAAAAAGAAAATGCTAATAAGTCTTGCACACTACGTAAACAGCAAACTTAACATGGACAGCTCACATGTACATATCACTGTCCAGGTAACTCAGTGTCCAATACTTCTTTATTGGGTTATTGAAACCAACAAAACAAAGACTACTTGTGAGCACAACACACAGAAGCCCACAATCTGCTTAACGGACACTAATAACACAGAGTGCACCATTCCAAGCTGTCATCAACCATAGTCCTTCTATGACATTGCTTAACATAGAATACACCAGCTTGAAAGGACGTGCAGTGGTATGTGTTTTAGGTGTAAGTAGCAACAAGTATTTAGATAAAAAAAAATCTGCGTCTATACGTATAGACGGCTATACGGCTGTAGTAAAAGCACAGTCTTCTTTCAACACTACTCCACACTGCTTTGTCGTCGTACGTAATATGGGAGGGGTGAGCCACCGTGACTACGTTTCGCGGATACTGCAACAGAAAAATGAGAGAGTTAAACTTGGTATGGGACTACCGGCAATGCCCGATGCGGTTTGTATGCACACAATTACTGGTTATGCCTTTTAAAAACCTGAATCTGTAATTAATGGACTCTTGCCATCTTGTGATACCTGTATGTAATCATGGTGGAAACCAGAAAGAGTGTAACGTGGGGAATTCTTGTGACCTTCAGCGCCGTTAAAGAAGGTTTTCTCGAGGATAACTTCAAGCTATCCTTTGGGACCAAGCACATTCAAAACTGGATCCACAATTTCAGTCATTTTGAACCCAGCTATGCTAAAGATTTTATATGGAAAGCCATCATAATTAGTGTGTTTATCATCAAAACACATCTTTTTATCTATGAACAACTATATATATACAACCGTATATATACAGTGAGAGTAAAATTACATCTTTTATCTAATGATATAAGTACCAGAGATCGACACATGATGCAGAAAACTAGTCTAATCATGTGATAGCAGCCATCTTTGGGGCCATCTTGGGTTCTGAAATTACTAAATGATGCAGGCTTCATCTCAACCCAATATGTAGAGGTCATATACTAAGCACAATGGTTCATGTAAAACACCTTAGTTAGGTTTTATGATTCTCCACACCGACTCTTCTCCAACGTTGAATAAAAGTTGAAACTATGCATTTTGACACCCGTGCGACTGAATGCATAACGAATGATAATAATGGCATCCCAGAATCATGCCAAACAGGCAACTAACGTTCGACAGATATGTATAACAAATGGTGATAATGACATAATTTTATGCCTAATTGGCACTAAATGTGACAGAGGTATGATTATAATGACATCTTAAGATTAATGACATTTACACAAAGTCAAATACTAATATCAATACAATAGCATACCCAAACAATTTGCTTTCAAATAAAAACACATAAAACAATTTACTGCTCAGTGCTCACTTAAATAATTGACAGTTATTTCTAAAATAACATACAATGTACGTTAAAATTACCTTATTTGAAATTATTGAGAAGCTAACAATTGAGTGCAATACGTTTCTCTATATTTTATCTTTGCCTAGAGTTAAAAAGTGGCTTAATTTTTGTTGCAGCCCCACGCAGTATTTAAATACTCTAAAGTGTTGATGACAGTGTAATATTTCAAAGCCACAGCACACTAGGACAGGTAGTAGCCGGGTACCCGGTTACAGGTTGTGACAATAACTTGCTTCCGAAAGCAGCTGACACATTTCCACTGACAATATTATAAACCATTACCATGTGAATACTTTAAAAAACCACTTACCACACGTCAGTTTACAAAAATGAAATAGAATGGGTGACCACAAATAAATTATTCACCTGGCAAATTGTCCAGCATGTGGGCCTCAAGCCTATCTTCAAATCAAATATAGCAATTTTTGACGTAAAGGGTAATGTTTATAAGCTTGTCACCGGAAGTAAGAAAATTCTTGTCAGTTGTTCTTTTACTCAAGGACACCCCTCACTAGCACAACTTATACTATAAGAGTGGATTACAAATTAATACAATGGGCCAGAGTTTGCGTGACGGGTAGAAGTGACGCACGCGAATAATGGAGATGAAATGGCTGTTGCTAAGAAAGAAGAGTCCATAGATTTGCATGTGGCAAGCCGCGGTGGAGGTAGGAAAATATGCAGGGGATAAAGCAATCTATTCCTAGTTTTCGTTCACATACTTTGATAGGAATACAACCAAACTCTACAGCATTGTTGGAAGAATTAAAATGTATTATATGGAGGGATAATTAAGAATAGAATATTAGCGATATATGCCTGCTAGTGTTCGTTCAAATAAGTTGCTAGGAATACAAGTAAACCAACCTGCAGTGTAGGAAGAGTAAATGCATGGAATGATTAGGGTGAAACAATGAAGCCTTCGTCAATTAAATACAAACTGATTATCATTATGCATTGGGGGGTTTCTACTCTAAAGTCAAGATACTGGTCATAAAACATACGATTACATCACTGGATCCTATGCAACCAGGTGTTCAGAGTCAGTATCATGGAAAATAGGTTTGAACAAAACAAAAACAATTGGACCGTGCGCAAGATTTGCCTTCTTTATTTCTCGTTTGCTCAGCAGAGAGATCATTTAAGCTAATCCGCTCCCAGTTCTCCAAGTTAGTCTTTTGTCTCTTCCTTCTTTTTCTCCTTTTGGGTCGTGCATTGGGGTCTTCTAACTCAGGGTCGCTAATGCCCACATTTGTGTCTATAGCCACTTCGCCTGAATATAAATGACGAGGCAAAGCTCAATAATCTGACAAAACCTTGAGTTTGCTTCATTCTGACTTTAAGGGCTGTACATGGGTTAAAAGTGACATGTCGACAAGACAGTTTGTAAAAGTGCAACACTTGAAAACCATTTTTATGAACACAGGACACACGCGCACATTTCTTCTGTAGGAAATCATAACCGATTTTTTTTGAATGCCTTGAAAATGGACACAGGGACACTGCACTCATTTTTGGACAACGTACACCTAATCAGGACCCCCCGGGGGTTAAATCTAGGTTTCTACAAAGGTTGGTTGCAGGGCCTGAAGAGGCTTTGCCACATTTCAAATTCCAAATTTCAAGATGGCCGCAATTTCACAAGATGGCTGCCATTTCGGTCAAAAACGCATATATTTTATATTTTAAAGTAGTCAATTGGGAGATGGCCGCCGGGGGGGGGGATATTTTAGTATTGATTCATTTAACATTTATACACTACGAACGTGTCCTCAAACTCTGTAGAACACTGACCAGCGAGACCATCAAATGACGCCTTTATGAAGCATATCCTACCACTATGTTGTGTTTTGAAACACTCTGGTGGGTTAATTAACAGGTTTCACATATTTGCTTGTAACGTAAGTCAAGTGAAATATGTATTTAATTTTTATTCCACAAAGGGGTTGAATAACGACTGCTAAATAGAATAACAAAACAGAAAGAACCATTGATATTGGCATAAAATACTTAGACGTTTGTGTGCGTAATCTGTGTATTATAAATATGCGTTTTATTACCGCAAAATGTGCTATAAAATGATAAGTATAGCCTTGTGTGTCTATACAATAGATTTTTTTCCCAACTATGAAGTCTCATTGTAGATTGCACTTAAAGATGCTGGAAAGAAAAATGTCATATGGCTCAGTTTGAGGGCTTCTTGCCAGGCAGGCGGGAATTATTAATTTCGAGAAAATGCCACTCATACGGTAGGTATTAGGGTATTACAGTGCTTGAATGTACATGACTTCATATTTAATGCTTGCTAGAGAAGTATGTGTATGTTTTCTTTTTTCCTTTTCTCTTTGTGGTTTCGTAATGGAAAACTCAATGTTTATTTTTAGGGTGGGGTGTGGGATTGCGGTGGGAGAGCGGGAGTTCTATATGACTCTAATAAAAAGACCAACAATACACCACACAATACAAGGACTTGTATGTGTAAGCATTGAAACAACCAAATTATTTTACTGTCATAAAGTAGCTGGATGTCTCAATTAAAGGATGTAGTTACAGATCCAGAAGACGCGAGAATGTATTCCATTTGATAAACTTGCCAAGGATTATCATAGACGGACCAACACCATTATTTGCCATTTATTTTCAATCATTCAATCATTAAATGGCTGTGGAGTTCTGCAAGACTCACATGAACTTCGGAAGAGGTGACGCATCACTCTTTCAAATCACGTGACGTCATGATCTTCTTTCGCCATAAAAATCACGTGGTTGAGCTCGCGTACGCCATAATGTCACATCTTGTGTGCACTGTCATTATCTAATACTCTGCACAAAGAAGAAGCATTCCTTTGTGGTATTACACACGTTGAAGGGAAGCATTAAGTGAAGGATGCAGCACTTTTTTCTCAAGACATTCTGAATGTCAACATGTAAACATTACTGTTTTTGTTGTTAGTTATTTTCCTCCTGTTTATTCTTTCTTCTGTTTATTTTTGTTGTTGTTTTTTGTTTTGTTTTTGTTTTGTTTTGCAACACCTCTTCAAACCGAGACAGTATAATCTAATGCTGTCCAAACCCATTATCCTAAACCTAAATTATTAGTCCTCTGTCACAATATGCATGTGAGGTTTATTTCTCTACATGGTTCATCAAAACGAATGTTTACTGCCGTGAAATTGTATTAATAATGCATTGTATGAAGAAAATTATTCCTGAAATTCAGTATTATTATCCTCTTGAATTAGACATGATGGTGTCATGATGTGGTGTGGTGTTACTACTCACAATTGGGCAATTACAAATGCAATGATGCTTTGCTCAATGGGTAATGCAATTATAACCTATGTATGTATTCACTTTTCCCTGGTTGAATGACACGTATGTTCATATGCTCTAATGTTTACCTGGAAAAACTAGATATAGATCTAATAATAAAAGGCAGGCCACATTATATGCTCTCACCAAATGGAATGTCGGTACATGGTACACTTAATGCTATAAATATCTCACCCAATACGCAATTACTGGTGTCTAAGTAAAACCATTCCTGACATTATACCAAAACCAAAATACTATCTAAATAAATGCAGTATGTTACTCACGTAAACGTTGGACAACTATCTTGCCCCAACTAGGAATATATAAACTGTAATGTACTAACACCGTCTAAATCAAATCTGTATGTATTACTGTAAGGAATGCAATATGTCATTTCACATTCAAAAATACAGTAAGACTAAAATGTAGTATTTAAATGCAAATGAAAGCTGGACAAAAGGTCATGCCCCAGAGACAAAGACACGTCAAATACATATTGTAATACTCTATTTTTTAAAAAATCAAAACATACAATATCATGAATCATCAAATTATAATACAGTATTTGTACTCAAGAGACTAAGTTACAGTTATTCAATTTATAATGCCTAAATTGCTGTAATGCAGTATTTCTACTCTAAGTACTGGTGCTCTAAGTACTGGAACACTCCAAATACTCTAAGTAATACTATAATGCAGTATGTTAACTCACGTGAAAGCTGGACGAACGTCATGCCCCAGAGGATGCTCCAGATCCAGCCCACGATTATGAGGAAGGTGAGCATCTGGAGCAGCGCAGAGAGCAGGTTGAGTGCGAAGCCCTTTAGGGGCTTGCCCACACGGGTCGTGCCACAGCAGAAACAAGTGAAGGACGCACACAGGCTGCCTGAAAAAGGAATTTTCCCTATGATGACGTACACAGGGGCCAGAAAAAGGAATTTTCCCTATGATGACGTACACAGGGGCCAGAAAAAGGGATTTTGCCTATGATGATGTACACAGGCTTCCTGAAAGAGGAATTTTCCCTATGATGATGTACACAGGCTGCCTGAAAAAGGAATTTTCCCCATAATGACATACGCAGGCTGCCTGAAGAAGGACGCGGAAGCAGGGGACACGTGCCCCCCCCTCTGCCCCCACCTTTCGAAAATCTGGATCTGCCATTGGACACCAGCCACTCTGCAGCACGGTGAAAACAATCTTCCGTTGTGGCTCTGATTTTGAAAGAAAACACACATTTGCCTGTGGCTGCATATAAAAGAAGTGCGTGAATAAAATATGTCATAACATGGATCCAGTTCATCCGCGATAGAAATTTAGGAATTGCTCTATATAATCTCGGTGCGGGGGTGGGGGCACAATTAAGGGGTCTTTCATCTAATAGTAGATAGGCCAGATAGGATGTTAGGGCCTAGTTCTAGAATAGATAAAACGCATGTCCAGCTGGGTAATACATGAAAAATAATAGCAGTAGCCAACACCATATATAGGATGGTTTGATGAATAGATGAGGGTTAATGAGAATGTGCTGTTGTCCTTTCTGTGACATTCTACAATAATTACAGTGTGTTGTTTATGTAGTACTTCGTACATAATAATAATATATGGCTAATCAGTGGCCACTGTATACTACATAACATTGCCTTATATCTTGTAATTACTATACATACAAATAGTCTACACGCTTTCCTATGTAACCATAGTAATATTTCTATGCCCATTCAATACGTGAAACCTCATTAGGGTTAAACTAATGAGTGTGATTTTGAAGATGGATATATTAGATAATGCTGTTCGTGCGTGCATTCCGTTGACGTAAAAGTGTGTTCTATTGAATGATTTGGGGTTCTGTTGTTTCCATGAGAAGGCCTTGATTCTGCTTGGCTGAATGGTTAGGTCGTCACTTCACGTTGTTGTGTACTAAACCTGGCGCAATTTAAAGCAATAGACAACGGGGAATCACTACTTATGATATATTATGGTATAATTAAGGAATTGATGAATAAACAGATGTTCAAATTTAGCCACAAGTATGCATTGCCAAATGAACTGTTTTGATTGACATCGGGCATCAGTTGTGGTGTAAAGAGATTTCCTTGTAACACAAGTTTGCTCATATATATTTCGGGATCACTATTCAATTCACATGTAGAAACAATGTGATATCAGTGTGAAGGAGATGCATAACTCTAGTTTGAAGATCAGATGCCAGCAATTGTATGTGTAAGCGGTCTACCATTTATTACAGCTCTGCTTGGGTATGAATAAATGAACCCATTATGGCATGATTTTAAGGCTGCTGCCTTTTTATTAAATCAACCCCCGGCACTTGAAAATACTACAAATTATCTGGCTCACCCCCAGTTTTTCAAGCTCCACCCACCCAAAAGTCAAGCTTAGTTTTTCAACTTTCCATCTCCCAGGTGTTTAGGATAGCTGACTTTTCAAAATAGTTTGGATCTCATGAACATCACTAGTAAAAAAACAAAAAACAAATGTTTAGAGAAACTGCTTGCTTCATTACACTCTGATTTTTACTCTATGTCTGTGTTATCATACCAAGTAAGTTAAATTAAGCCCGGAGGGGATAGGCCTAGATTAAAAAAAGAATAAATGTCACAACTACTTAATTTTTGCCTGTTTCCCAGAACTTCGAAACGGCATGGAAATCTAATATATAATATTCATTGTAAAATCCTGACACACAGCTCACATTACAATTGGAAGAAACACATGGGAAATACTGCACCTTGAAAAAAGTTGTTCTAAATATATATAACCATTGTTTCTTTGGAGTATTGTCATATGGACCAGCGTTTTAAGCTAGAGTCAACATGTCCTGAATATTGAAGCTGAATAAATCGTAGCACTGTAGCCCCTTTGTTTACTGTGAAACTGACACATTGACTCGTCGCAGATGTGTTTGAAATGAAAGGATCATCTTTTCTCCTGTGCATGTCGATCGTATCTCCTACTTAAAAAATGCGTGAATGAAAATTGACTACTACATATCAGACGACGGCTTTAAAGGCTCTTGCATGGGAAAGAAGTGACGTAGCGACACGTGATTCAAGCTCATCGAATTTTGACCATTTCAATTTACTCAAGTTATGTGTACGATAATGATATACACACCATATACACTACTCATGGGTAACTTCTAAACTACTCTGTAATTTTCTTTTCACGAAAAATATTTTATTGTGATTATTTGGTAAGAATGTGCACAAAATTATAGGTACATAAATAGAACAATAGACAATATACCCATTTCAATTAAAAAGCAGCTTCATCTACTAACATTTGTCTAAGTTGCCATACCCTTATTTTTTCATGGTTTGATGTCTATAAAAAGTTATTTATCAAATCTATGTCATCACGGATAGGCTATCACAACGAGTAGAATAAAAAAGGTCAAAATTTAATGAGCTTCCCCCTAAACCAATAAAATGTATCTTTAAACATGGAACAAAACAAACATTTGAATGTGTTGAACATATGCCCCTGCCAGATCAAAGGGGTAGGCCTCGGGGGATTCTCGGCACACTATTTGCACACAATTATGCCCCACCCCATTCATGCCTAAAATTTCATGGATTCGATTGCCCAACCCCCACCCCCACCCCTCTTTTGTGACATCCTAGATCTACCAAGGTATACGATATTGTCCCTAAAATATTACTGGATAATATCACTAGATAATAAAAAGAGATAAATAGTCACACAACGCTTATGTCCAGACTCTTTGTATGGTCTTTCAAACGCTGAATCTTCTTTTCTTCTGACCGTTTTTTGTGCCATCTCAGACTCATGAATACTTCATCTTATTGCAAACAACCGATGCTAAATTGGGTTATTCGTGCATGAATGTTCGGAATCAGTGTCTTTGTTGCATTACAAGGTCTTATAGAAGGATATAAATTGATTAAGCATTAAAAAGAGACATCCAGGTTTCTACAGGGAACTTGTGCATAATATGCAACATGCGTTTTTTTTGTTTTTTTTTACTTTGAACCTTTAGCAAGAGACTCATATGAAATGCTAAGGAATATTAATATGCTCCTTAGCGTGGAAAGCTTCTTTTAGGTCAGAAAGGTTAAGGTTACTTCTCTTTTTTTACGTTACATAAACTGCTTCCAGGTATTTGAGTCGCAATGTCTACTAGTCTATACGAAACTACTAACCGCTTAGAAAGCTTCAAATTATCATGTATAACGTTGACATCAATATGTAATGGACGAGAATATAGACATAAAAGGCAGTCTTTACCAGATCAGTTTGCGATACTGATACCCACAAAAAGTCTATACAGCTTGCTACCTCAACTAGAATAGATTAAGGTTTAGTTAATGAATACTGATTTATGTAAGACTGCGAATAATTTTTGGGAAACAGGCAATCAATTAAAAACACTTCATATGAAATACCAATAACAATATAATCAACGTATCAACACACATGTAAATAAACAGACACACAGAAAGCGCCTAAATTGAACAAAGATCAATGTAAAAGCGCTTTTACACCAATGATATTCAGGGTATGGCAACTATGGCTTGATAACTTATTTCTCCAATCTGAAATGATCCCAGTAATGTCACCAACACGTGACCACAGCACTGCACGTGCATTTTCATATTTTCATTATCATGAGCTAAACGACTAATGCTCTTCAATTGTTTCCTGGCTTACTCACACTCAATGTGTTCATGGCGTTTTCAGGTAAAATGTGTGTGTGTGGGGGAGGGGGGGGGGTTAAGAAAATGGAATGTGGGGGAGAAGGTCTAAAATAAGTGGGATGTGGAGTGTGGAGATATCTAAATCAAAGAGGGGTGTACTATTCCAATGTTGTTGAGGGAAAGACTGAATAGTTGTGGCACGTGGTCAAAAGGCCACAAAAAATGGGAGTGTGGAAAATAACAGATGAATGCGAGATTTTGTTACTCTTTAGGTCCATTAATGTACCACTACAACAAGATTTGTGCCCAATAGCATCTGAAGAATGTTGCATGTTATGGTTCAAAATGGAAATCTCCATTTCAGCATGTCTTTGGACATTGTCTCGTCTGCTTGGGCTTTCTAACTCAACTTTGCATGACAATGCATCCAAATAGCATCAGGTGGCACTTCTCTATGTATTATGTATGTCTAATGGTCAGGTTACGTATGCGTTTCTTATCTAATTTGGCCAGTTCATTAGTTTGCAGCGATTGTGCCACAAGGCATACCATATAAGATGAGTTTACGTAAGACGAAAGATAACTCGTAACAGTAACCCTCCTTTCTATTCATTTGTTTAATACTAGAGCTTGCAGAGCGGTATGTTTTGAGAATGTTCATGCGAAAGAGTTGAAGGCACAGAGTGGATAGAGCGCTTAAAGTTCAGGTCCAGTAGTCACATTTTTTATACTGCCTGTTTACAGTACGGTAGGAATTGAATAATATATGGGATGGGGTGGGGAGATGAATCTGTCCCTTCACTGGTAGATCAATATTTTCGGTAAAGGTGGTGGGGGGGGGTGGGGGGGCATTCACCACTTTCAAAATGAAAATTAAGTGTAAATATTCCTGTGACACCACCGGCAATATTCAACGTGAGTTCCGGGCAATTTCCAGACTAACACGACTTTAAATATTTAAAGGTTATTTTCAAGTATCATTTATTGTATGCCATGTATGGAAAGTACTGTTCTTATAGGACTTTGAGTGAGGGTTATGAATCTGTAATCGGATTTTAGTTAGCATGGAACAGAGGACCTGTGACTGATGCAAAGTTGCGAACTTAAATATTATGAAGAATGCATGCCTCAAATAGATCTATTTCCTTCATTTTCTAACGTTTTTCAGCGTGGCAGCCATCAATGTTTTGTGAAATGCACATTTTGAATGAAACAGCATTAAATGCTATTGGAAATGTCCTTACAACACAATCCGGAAGTAGCCACGAAGATTTGTGTCTCAAAAAAAGGAAAGAAAAGAAAAAAAGGAAAGAAAAAAAGACGAGTGCACAGCTTTTCTGCGCAACTTGAAAATTTAAAATACCAAGAGGATTTAATGGGTCTCGTACGTGCGAAGAATTGCATTTATGTGCACCCTCAGTGTGCGACCCCCTGGACCTGCCTATGGCCTAAACTATAAGTCTTTGACTAGAAAATACTTTGTTTAGTATGCCAATTAAAGGTTATTCTTATTGGCCAAACCAAGGGGTCTTTATCATACTTATACGATGTTTTGTGCAATTTAAGACAATTCTATTCCTCTAAACTGGTCTAATACATGATGATAGGATAATTCAATTTGAATGTTTGCAATTTCTTATTCCCGGCAACGACCATCTTGAACAGTGGTGACAAACTGCTTTCCTGTGGTTTGAAAACATTGTAAAACGTATGAATCTCTGTGCCAAATCTAAAAGTAACAAGTGCACAATTGTTATGAACATTGATGATTTCCGGTCCTGCTATAATAGATGAATCGTTCATAATAATAAAAAATCACGCCATTAAAACCTTCCATGAAAACGTCAAAACCCAAAAGTATCACAAGATTCAGCTTACATCCACGTGAATGTCTGACTCTGGCGTCAGGAGAAGGTAACTTCACGAGTTGTAGCTCGCAATCAAGGAAGCCCTTGCTCATGAAAACTTATCGCAGCAATCCTCAAGCTGGCTTCCCCATATCAATGAATATTATAGTTCATGTGCGTATACATCATTTTGTTAAGGGGAAGCGCCCTCAATTTTGACCATTTCCATTTACTCAAGGTATGTGTAGGATACTGCTGGTATACACACTGTATACATTGGTGGTGGGTAACTTTTAAATTACTCTACAATATGATCTGTTCCAAAAAATATTTTAGAGTCATAATTCGACTTTAAAAGATGCACAAAACACGAATACAAAAATTAAAGACAAGATACCTATTTCAAATAAAAGAGGCTTCATAAAACTAAAATTAATTTAAGCTGCCCCACCCTTAATTTTTCATGTTTGTTGATATCTATAAAACGTTATTTAGAAAAACTTGAATGGTAAATGTAAGTCACTGCCAATATCTGGTGTTATCACCCATGTCAAAGTGAAAAATGCTATATAACTTGTTATATATGTCAAATATGGATATTTGAAGGGTAATGCGACTTAGATAATTATCATAGATAAAGACTCTCTTTTTCTTTTGAAAATGTGTGTTTTCCTAATAATGTTAACGTTTGATATATATAAATATATATACCTAAACGTTGTGCTTTTTGGTTCACAAAAATCCCATTTAAAATATTTGTTTTAAGTAGACAAAAAATTAAGGCTGGTCCACAAGTTATTCTTTGTTTGTGTGTATAAGGATTATGTACATATACCTATCAAAAAGGGTAAAATAAAAAAGGGTCAACTTTAGAGAGCTTCCTTTGATTGCGTGTGCTGCTTTTACATCTAATGACCGCTCAGAATGAAGTTTGTGAATACGAGATTGGTCATTTATCAAGAATAATAGGGCGTCAGCTATATGGAATAATATAAGAAAAAGCAAATTGTTTATTAATCAAATGTTGCATTTATGCATCCACAACTCGAGACAAAGTTTGCGACACATAGTGAAAATTCAAATCACAATTCTTGGTGAGACATCGATTCATCACGTGATGTGGCAAAAGCAGACGTGACATACGCCATGGAATGTGACCACATGATTGAATATAAAAGTGTAAATGTAGATGGATAAGCATTACATTCAGGGCACAACCGGCAGTGCTGCTTTTTTTACATACTCCCTACAGCTAAAAAAAAACTTTTAGACCGTAGGTATCACTACGATGAAGGTGCAGCGAAAGTTCTTTTTTTAGGCAGTACTGATCAGGACAGCAGTGTTGGTTTGCCAAGCCAAACATCCTATCTGATCTATCTAATAGTTGCCTGAACGTAAGTATGAAGTACGGACTAGTAGATGGGCGGCACAGTCACCATTCATTCATTTACACCTCAGACCTGGAAAAAAACGCACTGCCAAACTGTAATCTTACTACACAATCATCATATATCTTCCCAACTATCCAGCAATAATGAAAATCGCGTAGGCCCCTAAACATTAGACAAAATCATGTTTTGTTAAATGGAAATCTCTTAAAACATCACAGAATGGTAGAGCAACAAACAACAAAAACTAGATGTAACAAAATTTGAAGATTATGTACCTGTATCTCAAACAAAAAATCCGAATAAAAAAATGTGACAAATGGGCAAACAATTCCTAAAAGCTTGCGCTCATCAATCGAGAATTACGACTCAATCTTATCGAGGCTAACAACCAATGTAGGAGTCCTGATCACCATAATTTCAGCCCTTTTATACAACAGCGCTGCATTGGGGTGGCATTTTTAGGTGTGCAAATATCTTCGGCTGTGTTTTAAGGTTGTATTTTGTGCAACACCAAAAGCTTAAATCTTTCCATATTTCAAACAATCGTTACTAGTTATCACTGTTGGTAGCCTAATCCTGGCATGCATTTTAATATTATACTGTATAGCGGTTTATACATGCTACTTGTGGTAGTGTATATTGATGTACCGATAGTGATGTATTGCAAAGTCAAATAATATGGGAAAATATAGTCAGATGATTAAAGCATTCGTCTTCTAATCATAAATTACAACAATGGAACAGTAACAATTAATTTTCGTTTTGTGTAAGCTTCTTTGTTGTTGATCAAAATCGATATCGCGAAGCCAGGTGGGAGGGAGGAGGGTGTGGGCTAGTGTCCGGTGTTGATCTATAGGCAGGACAATCTCAAGC
>CM032662.1:1618530-1706693 GCA_019095985.1 Streblospio benedicti
GTAGACAAAAAATTAAGGCTGGTCCACAAGTTATTCTTTGTTTTTGTGTGTGTATAAGGATTATGTACATATGCCTATCAAAAGGGTAAAATAAAAAGGGTCAACTTTAGAGCTTCCTTTGATTGCGTGTGCTGCCATCAATGACCGCTCAGAATGAAGTTTGTGAATACGAGATTGGTCATTTATCAAGAATAATAGGGCGTCAGCTATATGGAATAATAAGAAAAAGCAAATTGTTTATTAATCAAATGTTGCATTTAGCCATCCACAACTCGAGACAAAGTTTGCGACACATAGTGAAAATTCAAATCACAATTCTTGGTGAGACATCGATTCATCACGTGATGTGGCAAAAAAGCAGACGTGACATACGCCATGGAATGTGACCACATGATTGAATATAAAAGTGTAAATGTAGATGGATAAGCATTACATTCAGGGCACAACCGGCAGTGCTGCTTTTTTTTACATACTCCTACAGCTAAAAAAAAACTTTTTAGACCAAAATGGGTATCACTACGATGAAGGTGCAGCGAAAGTTCTTTTTTTAGGCAGTACTGATCAGGACAGCAGTGTTGGTTTGCCAAGCCAAACATCCTATCTGATCTATCTAATAGTTGCCTGAACGTAAGTATGAAGTACGGACTAGTAGATGGGCGGCACAGTCACCATTCATTCATTTACACCTCAGACCTGGAAAAAAACGCACTGCCAAACTGTAATCTTACTACACAATCATCATATATCTTCCCAACTATCCAGCAATAATGAAAATCGCGTAGGCCCCTAAACATTAGACAAAATCATGTTTTGTTAAATGGAAATCTCTTAAAACATCACAGAATGGTAGAGCAACAAACAACAAAAACTAGATGTAACAAAATTTGAAGATTATGTACCTGTATCTCAAACAAAAAATCCGAATAAAAAAATGTGACAAATGGGCAAACAATTCCTAAAAGCTTGCGCTCATCAATCGAGAATTACGACTCAATCTTATCGAGGCTAACAACCAATGTAGGAGTCCTGATCACCATAATTTCAGCCCTTTTATACAACAGCGCTGCATTGGGGTGGCATTTTTAGGTGTGCAAATATCTTCGGCTGTGTTTTAAGGTTGTATTTTGTGCAACACCAAAAGCTTAAATCTTTCCATATTTCAAACAATCGTTACTAGTTATCACTGTTGGTAGCCTAATCCTGGCATGCATTTTAATATTATACTGTATAGCGGTTTATACATGCTACTTGTGGTAGTGTATATTGATGTACCGATAGTGATGTATTGCAAAGTCAAATAATATGGGAAAATATAGTCAGATGATTAAAGCATTCGTCTTCTAATCATAAATTACAACAATGGAACAGTAACAATTAATTTTCGTTTTGTGTAAGCTTCTTTGTTGTTGATCAAAATCGATATCGTGAAGCCAGGTGGGAGGAGGAGGGTGTGGGCTAGTGTCCGGTGTTGATCTATAGGCAGGACAATCTCAAGCAGGGAGCATGTACTTATGACAGTTCGCAGACAGACAAAAGCAAAGATACATGGCCAATACCTCTGAGGCACCCTCATGAAGTAACACCCACCCACAAAATCAAATGATCAGTTCCTTGATTGGTGGAAATGTCATATCGTGATTGCTATTCAGGTCGCTTGGTGGTCTGAGTGCTACTGTATCAGCCTAAACTTCTGCAAGAAGGAAAAATACATACATGGGAAAAGAAAGAAAAAACTATGTAGAGCATCCAGAAGGTTAAGCCAGGTGCACTGAAATGGTTACTGTGGTACGATGACTGTTCATCAAGAGGTTTTCTATGATCTGTTTGCATACTTGTCGGCCTTGGGATTTTTTTTATAGGGGTCAAGAAATCCAACATACCTCTCTTTGGTCTAATTCATTCAGTTGTATGCTCCTTACACCAGACTTTTCAGCTTTCCCCCCAACATCCCACATCTTTGAAATCCCCCCCCCCCCCGCACCCACTTTACCTTCATCGCAGTTCCCCCTGTTATAAATTTGATAGATAAAAGAGAAACAAAGCAGTTATTTAAGATATTTCAATTGTCATTAACTCATTTCATATATGCTGCTATTGTCAGATTCTATCAACCAATATAAAAATGCATCACTTAACATGTCCAAAATCTACATTTTTAATGATCTACACCCATTCACAAACTACTCAACGATGGTCCCTTCACATGTCAAATACAACTTTGTTGGCATCTTGAGTAGATGTTCATGCATTTGAACAGGTAAATATTTTATGAGCATATATAGGTCACGCTGTTGAAAATAGGCTGAATGATGGGAAATGAATGAAATGAGAAGATTCTTGCAGATGCTTGCAGCAAGTAGATCCAAAATATAAATCTGTGTTTTATTGTCAGAAATATTGTTTCTCCTGTATATAGAACCACATCACATAACCTCTACTGGGAGTCGAACAGTGAACCACTATGTTGGTGACGCTTATTCGCCAAGCACCTAAGGCATGGTCCTGGGTTCTGGTCCCAGCAGAGAATATGTGATATTGTCCTATGGACTTGGAGAAAGAGTCCTCTTTTGCAATACTTACACCCAAGTTAGTTATTTACAATATATCTGTGTCCATATTATTTCAGTGTCAACTGACAGTTGTAGACACATTCCTTGATTCTTTCACCCACATTTTTCCTGACAAGAAAATAATTACTAGCCCCCGGCATATGGGAAGTCTACCTTGTTTATCTGTAGTAAACTGCGATCAAAACGAGATCCAATTATGCTCAAACAGCGTATGCAATTAAGTTGGATGCTCATTCCTTTTATTTTAATGGTTGTGAAAATCAGCATTTCATACAATGAAAATATATGGCATTTTTAACCATAGGCAGATCCAGGGGTGGGGGCAGGGGGCGCACCCCCCGCCCTTTCCACACATAAATAATGCCTTATTTTCATTGGGGTCTTTGGCATGTTCGCTGTCAAACGTGCGTCAAAACCCATGACATCCCTTGCGTACGCCCCCTTTTCTGAATCCTGGATCTGCCTGTGTTAACCCTTAAGGCTCAAACTTGGAATTTGTCACCTCCTAATGAATAACAACATGAAAACACACACTCTGCTCGCATGTCAAGTGTTCTTCCTACAATCACTGTAAAACAGCTATCAGCACACTCGTGCACGTGGAGAAGGTTGTCCCCATAACTTAAGTGTCCGTTTTATAAAGAACGTTATAGTAACATCGTAGCACACGGGAGAATAAAATGAAAAGGTGCTCATATCACCGTGATATCCCCATGGCCCATCTTTTTTTCTGTAGGTCGTATCAATTGACTGGATATATATATAGAGGAAGTGGTTTGTTGCTGATATAGCTGTTGCATATCTTTGGCTGTATCAAGTAAGTCTGATGCTCATGCTTTACGCAACCGCTATATTAGCAACTAAGTACGTTCTTTATTTATCACGCAATGTCACAAATAGCCACTTTAAGCATATTCAGAGGTGTTTAGAGTATGCTGAAGCATTGTTTTCAACAAAGTTTACATAGCGGGCATGAATTATACAGGACTGTTAATAAAAGGTACGTGGAAAGCATGTAGGTCTATATGAGCTAGAGGGTTGTAAAGCTTTCTGTATATGGTTCTCATATTGCGTTCCTTACCAACATTGAATATGATTTAGTAATTATGTGAATCATATGGCTGTTAATAGAAAAATGTTCATGACACATTTTATCACAAAACAGATGTTGTTTCCACATTCACATTCAGTTAAAGTTGAGTAATATCCTCGCATACTCAGTCAGTGCTTTCACACAAAAGAGAAGACGCAATTCTTTCCTGGGCGAGAGGAAATTGGATTTCTATGTAGCTTTTCTTGATTTTAAACTGTCAGAGACCTAGTTTTGGTTCATTATCGTTTGCACTATTTACAACAATGCACGCCATCATAAATATAAATGAATGCAAAGAAGAGAAAAACAAACATGTGGTCTTGGTTTATATTGGAATTCCTTTCTGTCATTTAATAAGTGCATATCCATCATCTTTGTCCAGGGTGTCTACATCAAGTAAATGCATGACTTTTAAGTCCATGCAAAATAAAGTTTGAAAAAAAACAAAAAAAAACAAACAAAATGCATCCATGGTAGTCAGAAGATTAAAAAAGGTCTGTGTTTTTACCCAGTAGACATTACTGTACACACGAACAGACACATCTAAACAGAATGTGTGTCTTGGTGTACAGTTAACAAAAACACAGGGTGCAAACATGTCTAAACGCTATTGTCAGATGTGCTAGCCTTTCATTGTCTTTTCCCCTTTGCTAAGAACCAGCACAGACTGGCTATATCCGGCACTGTCAGAAGATGTTGCGTAGTAATTTGTATTGCATAATGTACAATTAATTAACTTGCAAGAGAACTTAGTGCTGCAGTCTTTCAACATGTATCAAAGTGTTTTCTGTATTTTTGCATGGGACATTTTCATAGATCAATGTTGCTCTATGTTGCGCATGCGTGGATTATCGACCTGTCAATCATCGTATTCCACAGGTCTGTGGGTATGGCATGCACGCACGCACGCACGCACGCATCCAGAGGCATAGTGGTATGCAGGGTGTGAACAAATCATCACAATGCATGTGTAAGGTAATCGCATCATTCGTAAATTATCAAATCCGGTCTTGTTGAGAGCCTGAGAGGGCTAGTACAGTAAAATTTTAGCATGAAGCATCGCCACGAATATATTGGTAGAGGATGCTTTCCCAAATACAGCACACAGCCGTTTGCTGGGACTCAAACCTATGATTGTCTCGTCAAGTCTGTAATCCTATAGCACATAGGCATCGTTCACAAATGATGTCACCAGGCAGCGGGAGGGGGGGGGGGCGGGTGTAGTGAAAGATGAAGAAAGTTCACAGGGGTGGGGGGTCTAGCACTTGTGTGATATCACCTATTGAAAAATCACATTGCCATGTTTGCTTTATGTCCTAAATACATTTGTAAAATTATATCTAAATTATGGACATATATATTTAACTATATTTATATCCCGACACAATTAAATCAATGTTGAATGTCGTGTGTGTGTGGGGGGGGGGTGAGGCAAAGCTGATGCCACTTACCAGGAATGGGGGGGGGGGGCTGCAAAGTTGACGAAAGGTGACCGGGGGCCCGGGGGGGGGGGGGTAAAAAGGCTCAAAATAACTTGACGATATTTGTGAACGATCCCATATTAGCCTCTGCTGGCACTTGAACGATGGACCACTACAACTATGATACTTAAGACATATGATAGCTCTATAAACTTGTAGAAACAATCCTCTAAGTCCATATAATTACAACACACCCAGGCTATATAATGTGGTATTTGATACTGCTTTATTAATTGGCGGCCTATATTCCTATCGCATCATTATTATGTTGGGGTGTGCTTCTAACAGATCCGATGACTATAGAAATAACTTTAGACTGTTTAAATGATGGGAAAATTTTAAATTCAATGCGCGCTCTGGTCCAGATATATATTCGAAGTGCAGGTAGGGTGAGATAAACCACTAACCCTCATCGCTCTCAGATACTCCAATGTATTACTACTAAAACAGCAAAAAATAAGATCCCCCTGTAATTATATCTTGTATTTGATGGTCTGTAGCATGGACTACTATAATTATGTTCATTATATGAATATACACCCCATTACGAATAGGCTATTATACGAGTGGGAGTGAGAGATCAGACAATATCTTACAGAGTGTGGAGTTTAACTTTATAATGTGTAGGAGATCAATTTCTCCGCTCCGTCTCTTAGCGAATCAGAATCGAGTATTTTCAGCAAACATGAGAGAAACATTAAAAAATCTAATGATAGTTGCCATAATCTTTAAGGAAGCCGTTCGGAAGTTGTGCGAAAATGGCAGACTACTTTCGCGTACCTGGACAAGCACAAACTATGCGTCCTTTTATCGGATGACGCTTGGCGTGGACTTGGCAATCATCCAGGCACTCGGCAGGAATGACCAAATATATAGCATGCCACGGTAAGCACAGCAATAAAATATAATAAGAGGCTGGTGCACAAGACGCTCATGCGTTAATTGAGGTACTTACACTTTGTGCAGTACTATTAATGAAAAGGTCCAAGTATATTAATTTTGTATCCCACACTTTATCGTGTGCATCTATACTAAGTTGAAGAAGAAATTCAACCGTTAGAAACATTTGCTCTTGAGCCCCTTTAAATGCTTTTTCACTCTTCAATATATACTCTGTAATATACAGTGAAATCTGTCTTAGTGGTAGACACCTCAGGGAGACGTGAAAATTGTCCAAATTATTAATCCAGTTGCCCTTAGAAGAGAGGCTCAATTTATATATGATACATAGAAAAATAAATGGAATCAGTGGAACGTAAAAAGCGTCCACTCAAGACAGGTCTCCGTAACCCACATAAAGGGGCTCCACTGTATATATTTCATAAGCCTCATCATCAAAATTGTGCTTTACTATAGTATGAGTAATAGCCATGGCATCCCCATCAAGGGGTGTCCTATACTGACCTTTAACTGTGTTTTGGGGTGCACACAATCTGTAATATTTATAGACACTGACATACAATGCATCACGTGATGTCTGCTTGATAAATCACGTGATTGTCGGGTTAATCACGTGGTCACTGATATTTTGGGCAGAGCATTGACGTACAAGCCCATACGGTTCAACACCACCTCCCAAACACTCAGGAGTAGTAAATTTACCAGTATTATACTGCTACTATAATTGCATTAAATTTTGTTCAACACCTATATCTAGCCAAGATAGATAGAAGATCGTTAACAAAGCACTAATGTACAGTTTGAAAGCTTCCACGATAAAACTCCTACAATAACAACAAGTAGTAACTAATGCAGTTACCACAAGAAAAAACAAACACAATATCTCCATATAAAAACAGTCGTGTCACTCACCATGAGCCATTTGATGTCTCATAGGCAGTACCAACCCTTTTACCATTAAAATGTTTCTATGGTTTCTTACTGAAACTGCACTCTCGTATGCACATACAACAACCCTAATATCTCCAGAGTGCACATTCCCCCAATTTTGATTTTAAAAGCATGGATCTGCGCGCGAATACGGAGGTAAGGACACACGCATACAAATGCCCATGTATAGAAGTAATACAGCCAAGTGCTAGCTGTATCAATTGGCAGTACTTAAAAGCTCATTTCAGCTGTACCTGCCTTCCCAACTGACAACTTAATGTGAGATGAAATTGTAGTGGTTGGAGAGAGTTAGTGAAGCAGATAGAGCAAGGTGTCCATCCCATAAATGGCTGCAACCTCGAGTTTCGGTTCGCGAGTGTTAAAAGTGTTATATACATTCATGTTGCAATTTGTTGTCACTTTGTGTCACTTGTGTGTTGTATGTGCGAAATGTCATGGAGATGGCAAAAATGAAATATGTGTTTTGGTTGGAGCAAAGGGTGTGTGCAGTATATGCCATTGGTGGTATACCAATATACTATGTTTTAATAATATATAGGATGTGCATGCACATGTGTTGATTTATCCTTTATCAGTGGTTTTAAGCAGTAACAATAGTGCAACGTCTAAAAAAATATGTATATGAAGTGATTATTTGTTTTAAGCACATGCACATAAATATAATAAAGATGGGAGTATCGGGCACACAGGACTAGTCAGGACTCGTCTTTAATCAACAAGTCGCAGCCAAATCCCGTAACAAACACATTATCTACCACATCCACATCAGTCCCCCACCCCCACCCCCGAAAGAAAGATAAAATGAACAAAATAAAATGAAAAAAAAACAACAAAAACAAAAAAAACACGCAGCAGAGCAGCAGCAGCAACTGCAGCAACAGCAGCAACAGCAGCAGCACAACAGCGAACACGATCTTATTATCTCTATTCATCATAAAACATGAATAAACAACAACCAACAGTAATTGTTTTCCTGGTTCATTACCTAATCCGGGGACAACGATGTTGAAGAGACAGAAGAGACAGGCCAGTGGCAGCGGCATGGTGGGTATAGCGAGGTGTAGCAGCCCGTGCTTGCTCGTGTTGTCCACGCGCACCACACTGTAGTTGCGGCCATACGCGGCCGGCCCCAACCCCGAGAAACTTCCACCCCGCAGGCCTGGAAAGTCCTCCCCAACCGAGCCCTGACTCAGCTTGGCCAGTCTGGGGCTGATGGGAGGTGGGGTGCCTAGAGCGGAGAACACCCCACCTGATGAGGAAGGGGCAGCCATGGACTTGGACCGGCCATTATTTGTCTTATTGTTGGCAGTCATCGCTGAATTGGAAGCGGAACTTGCCATCCTATGACTGTCTATCCTATTCGCCTTTGGAAGGATTCCTCTGGGTTCCTTCCGGTGAAGCAGGATCCACTTGCACTGATAAGGTTTGGGTTTAATCAGATGCTTTTGCTGTTGCTGCTGCTGCAGTGTATTCTTTATCTTTGCTTTTAATCAGGTACAGGGTAGTATCCATTGCGAGCTTGTCTGTTACACTCTTTTCAATTTGTATTAGGGTTATAGAGTTTATTGGGTATAAGGGTTAGATTGACCTTTGAGATATCCGTGTGGCATTGCACTGGCAATATTCCATTTATTTCCGCAGCTGCACGTATCCAATGCTTATTGCTTGCTTTATTTGGTGTGTGTGAAAAAAGGACAACAAGTTTGCTTATGAGGTGCTCACATGAGAAATGCTGTAGGTGGTTGTTACAGACGTGAATGCAGCACGAAAACTTGTGTCATTACTTCATACTACTACTACTACACTCCTACGCACACAAGAAGAAGCAAGACCAATGCCGAAACAAAAATGAGAACGCAAAAAGACTCGACCGATCCTGTTGCCATATAAAGTCAAGGAAATAGTGTACTCTCTGTAATTGGAGAGGAAACCTCATTGTTTGAGATGATTATTAATCTGGAAGGAAACAAGGTAGGAAGAGAGAAAGAGAGAGCAATGCACACGACGGCAACAGCAACACCTTTGCTTGCTCTTCTATTATTGGCTGTAGACTAGTCGTGGACAACATGAGGCAGCAAATATAGTGTAGTGGTTGTGGAACAATATATACAATACATGCATCTGTCGCATAGTTGGTTTCCTCCATTACCAAATGACATTTTACCACAGGGAGCCTGTGGTGAAACCTTTCTCTTTTTATGGAGATTATTAGTTTTATTGCTCTAATATCAAGATAGTGATACACAATGTAGCACGATACTAGAGACAAGTTGAAGTTATGTTTTTTTTTTAATTCTTAGTCTGGTTAATGGGGAAGGGAGTGGTGATTTAAAAGTAGGCCTATACACATTTGCACATGTGGTCATTGTGGTGTGTTGTGCAGATAAAGCCAACACACAGTAATAACAATGTGTAGATAGTTATGACATTGTGTAGACATTGTGTAGATATAAACTGATGGCAGCAATTGATAACTTGTGGTTGGTTTCGAAATTCCTGTCCATTTTGAAGCAGTGCTCTGAGAACATGATACCCTCTTTCTGCTTTTGAGTGGGAATGTTCATTGTTATTGACGTTGCGTATATAAAATTGAACACACGTATAAATATAAATAGAATTTTCATGTGATGCTTTGATATATTCAAACATTTTAACATTTTATACATAGAAACCTGCATCCGGCCGACTTTATGACCTTTGATTAGTACACATTTTACATTGTCTATTAACAGTATGTATATTTCTGTTTATTTGGTGCAAATTTTCCATCTTATTTCAATCCATGCTTTCTGCAATCTCATTTTAAGGAACTTAAGTAACGAATATTTCATATGTTTACAACAAATGCATTGTTGAGTCGAATGAAATTATTTCTGAATGTATGTCATTAGAAAGAGCATAGCTATAAGGTATGCCAGTCAGAGAAATGGGCAAACTAAGCATAAGGACCATTTAAAACCCCGTTGCTTAATTTTGGTTCACAGTAAAACACTGATATTTCGAAGGTCATCAAATATGTTAGACGATACAGCTGAGTGCTAGAGTTATAAAGGTTTAAGTGTTTGCGAAAATACAGCTCATACATACACTGAGCTTCAAATATCAGTCGGTGTTGAGAAAGTGTAACCGTGTTGGAAGTTGTTGATTTTTGGACCAATTTTCAAACATTTATATTCATGTAAAACCGGTATGGATTTTGCAGGATGGTAAAGACAGTGTATTTTCTAACGCAATTCCTTCTAGCAACAGCTGCAACACATATTGTTTTAATAGAAGAAATAGAAGATGGAAAATTTGTAGACCTAGATAATACGTCATGTTATTACCTGCTATGCATGTTAATACTATATACATTAGTATCAACAACAGATATATAATCCATCTAAACGTTCACGTGATATAGGTCTGCTCAGTATATAACAGTGTAAAATATCAATTATTTGTACTAAAGTGCTCACTAGTCCCAATACCGCTCTACCACACCCATTCAGAAGAGGTTTCTCCAACATCGAGTGACAGTGGAAAGTGACATAGGTCGTATTCAAATACGCAAGTCGATTCATTTTCCAGCTATTCCCATCGAATGATGCTTTGTATAAAAAGAGTTTCACCATTATGTTCTGCTGAGTGAGACAGATATCTTGATGTCATCGGTATAATGTCTGTATATTTGCATCTCTGCATCGCGATAATGCATACGGGCAAATCCAGGTTACTACAGAATCACCTGTATGCGTGATGGTGTGTAGTTTTGCTGAGTACCTAATCAGGTATCACATTTTGAAAATAAAGGTATATGTGATAGTATATAGGCTTGCCCCATTCGCCCATAACCCTGAACTAGCCTCGTTCGACCACGCTCTCTGCATTTGTGGGGCGCATGCTACCACATAGTCTGGTTGATCGAGACTAACCCTGTATGTGTCAGTTTTGCAACCGTCTGCAACATTTTTATATCTACAAGCCTATCACCCCCATCCCCACGCCCCCTTCCCCCCATCTAAACCCTAATCTAGCATAGACACATAGGGTAACTAAGTCATGAAAACTGTGCGAAACGTGCACGCCAAGCATGAGTATCAGGACCATTATTACAACTTACCCAAACCCGGCAGGAAAAGGTTGAACACGCACAAGACCACGGCCAGTGGTAGAGGCATCTGCGGTATTGCGTAATACAGCAGGTGGTAGGGATGCTCCTTCTGGCTATATCGCTCATCCGAGTGCACGTGGGTGACAAGTGGCTCAAAAAACGTCACGGTCGACTCACGATTGACGTTCGGGTCATACTTCTGGCGGTTCTGTGGGGCAGAATCTTCTGGAATAGACTCCAGCCGCATGGAGCAGGGAACATTGCTCCCCACGTAGAACGCTATGGTGGGCGGGACGGGTTTCTGTTTCACAGCAGACTTCAGCATTGTTGCAAATGATGGTGAAGGTGGTGGACTGCATTGTCGAGATTACAGACGAGAGTTCCCAAGCATCGTAGTTTTTGTGGAAGACACTTAGAATTAATTTGTTTTAACTAGCGGTACGTCAGGCCCTTATTTGGAGATAACTATTGACTACTTCTCTAACTTAATCCCGGTCTTGCTTGTATGTAAAGCAGGCTGTTGTATGGCTGTCTTCTCATTGCTTTTATCGCACTACAATACCCTTAATGACTATCTACTTTCCTGAGTATGGGCATCACATCAGTTGGGTAAACTAGTCGCCAATGTGAAGATGGTATCGCTGCCTTCACATTACAGCTAACATACACATAAAACTAGACGTCTATATGTTTTCATCTCCACGTGAGTAGGTGGATAACCTGTCGTGGCACAATAGAAGTACAGCAACAACCAGTGATCTATTGCTTGTTGTATTTATACTCGTCAGAAGTAGCACTGTCTTGACAGAAAGCTTTGATTTATACTCTGAGCAGCAAATAGTCATTGGCCATTACTGCTAGTGCTTTATAGCTCTTTTAATGCACTATTACAGTGCATTTGTATTGTTAGTGTTTGTTTTGCCATCCTCGCGGTTTAGATTCATTGGTTTGGGGTCATGAAAGTGGTAAAATATAACCTTTCACTCCAATTCAAATGATTAATTACTGACATTCAGTCTTCATTTTGTAAATTATTGCCATCAATTGCGTACTAGTTTCCACAGTATTGAAACAATCTATAGACCTGTTCGTGCCTTTCGGCACGTGCACTACGTTGTCAACAGAAAAAACAAATGCTCTATAGTTTTATCCGTTTTTGAGATGTGAAAATACTAATGTCCTTACTGAAACGTAGACTTTACGCTTCACAGATTTAACCACTACTATGTCCTTTGCACATCCACCAGTATAATTAACACAAGACCCACAACTATTATACTTTATACAATAGCACCATTAGTAATCATGTATTATCCAGGTGTGTGTGTTTTTCCGTTGAAACATTGTCCTAGAAGAAGAAAAAAACTATCCAAAAATACAACAATACAATATAGATTGAACACATTTGAAATACTACATGATCGCCGTATCCGTTGTACACTTGAAGTAATTTATTCCCTCATAACATCCATGATTTGGAGGGCACTTCTTCAGAGGACAAAACTTGCACCTACGCCCGACCACACAGCGCATTTCTGTCTGTGCAAACACTATACAAGGGAATCACTATCAATAATGCCCTAGTGCCAAGAATGTTATGGCTTAATCACATAATTTTATCACTCTCGCTGGATACGTTTTGTTCATCATACCACCTAGCTAATGGTCGTAATGTCAGGTCTAATGCTGTTTGCTCAGAAAAGAGTACAAAGTCATAGTTTATACCACTTGCGTGGGTTATGTTATTTATGTGAGTATATCCAGCCTGCCTCAGTCACTGAACTAGCCATCAATCTGGTGGCACGTAAATTTAGCTTTCTTGTCAATTATTACGATTTCACTTCAGGCCCACTATCGTTGGAGAAATTTCACTGCTGATATCTGGGTTCAGGTAAAGGCTTTTTCAAGGTGGTTGATTGATTTCATTGTTTACTTAGCCATTAAACGCATTTTGCAGATCGGAGTTTGTAAATCTTGTTTTCGTATTTTGGCTAACTGTTACTCGTTGACAAGTTTTAAGAAGTTTAGATATAATCCCCGTACCAGCGATATGTGTACAGTTAAGTTGAATAATACTCCTTGATTTGCAGCCTGCCACGTATAATCGAGCATAACTTTTGTTTCATTTGAAAGATATTGATAGTTAATCTCAATTCTGTATAAACTGTAAAAATGAAAGAAGGGCAAAAAGGTGAAGGGCATAGAAGATATAGAAGCAAATAAACGTCCAGCAGTACAAATCTTTTCACAAGTTTTTATTATTGCCATGTTTTTATTTTTTTATTACAAATTCAGACCATTGCGTAAGATTTTCTCATGAGAAGTTTCGATATAATTGGCTCATCTCATTTTTTGGAGCATCAAGGCAATGATTCGTGGAGGATTTAGGTAAACACAGATGTCTGCAAGACAGATTTTGAAGTAATTAACTTCCATCAATTTTTCCTGATTATGTAAGATTGAATTTCTCTTTTCGACATGTATGACTAGTTTTTCCTTCTACTTTACCGTAGATCTAATGAATATAAATAATATGCTAGTCAACATCGCATAGGATAGGTGCAGAAAATAATGAGGACAGGAATTGTATTGTACATTGTATGTTGTTATTGGCAGGCTTTTTTTTACTCTGCACGTGTTTCCGGTGTTGCAATATCTCCTCGTGGGTTAAGTTGTCTCATTCAGCGGGAAACAATTTGATGGGTAGACCTATGTCGCAAACAAAATCAATAATCTTTTTCCTTATAGTACTAAGCCATCGTAGGTTTGAAGTTTGTGAATCTAGATTATCCTGATGTTCTGATGGCCTGAAATCTTCAGAAATCTTCCACAAAAAACACAGTTACTTGATGAGCGGCTATTTTCAGAATAAAATACTGCAGATGTCAATATTGGTCGAAACCTACAGAGTCCTCAATCTAAGACAACTTATTTCTCATAGCGTGACGTCAAAACTACGATGAGAAATCACACAAGTAGTTACTAAAGCATTACAATAGAACTTCCAATTAAGACCTCCTCTCCATTGAGACCACCTCTATATTAAGACCACTTTTCACGGTCCCTAACCTTCAGAAAGCTATCAAAATGAATCACCTCTCTATTGAGACCATCTAACTCTGGTCCCCAAGGTGATCCTAATAGAGAGGTTCTACAGTATTTTTCTTTCTTTGGTTTCGTCTTCATTTTTTCTTATTTTGTTTTCTTTTTTCTTATTCTTTGGTTTCTTTTTTTGTAATGGACTATATCAATCCTATATTTGTATATAGATAAACGTGGTTTTTGTACACTACACTACTACATACTCGATCTGCTAAATAATACTCTACTATTCATGTAGTAACATTACAGCATACCTTTACTTAGAAAACCTCACAAACAAGAACACCACGATATAAGAGACACTTTTCATTCTCCTTTTTTACTATATATTGATAATAAAATATTTCATGATTCATCTGCGTAGTGGGGGACACTTCCCTCTTGTGTCCCCAATAATGAGATTTTACTACATCCAAGGGACGCAGAAAGCCTCCCACCCCCTTTTCACCTCCCAAATTGCATTTTCGTGGTTTTTGGTAAGTCTGCACATTCAAAACATGATTTTGCCCCACGGCCACCTCTTTTTTTTCTTTTTTTTAACTGAAATACTGGGTCAGCTAATGTTTTATACAGCACCCGATCCATTTTCTTACCTTTTGTTTTATGACCGATTGCAAACCTGTGACAAGGGACCCAAAAGTAGAGATAATATAAATAGAGGTGTTCGTTCTGTGTGATTCACCAAGTTAGATTTGTCGTAAAATGTAATAAAGTTTATTATATCTCATGTATCTGGTACATCACCGCGCTGAATTGATTCTCAGTTTTCGTACGTAATCCCAAGAATTTGTGCGGAAATCAACTATGTTTCGTGCGGTAATTGTTTAGTACACAGGAATGAGGTTTGGGTACCCACTTTCAAAATGGGTGACACCTGATAGAAAATGGCAGATATTGTGGCTTTAAAGGCTTAGTTTAGGCATAAACAACAGCGAATGATACCACTACAGTCCCGTCTATTGCAGCCGAATCTATGGTATTCCATACATTGTTAATCTCTATGGTATTCCATACATTGTTAATCAACCTATTGTTTCATCACAGACGTTTTGTTAAGAGGCTGGATCATCTTTCCCCCCATATATTTCCTTTATACTGCCCAGTAATTGATGATCATTTGTCACTGTCCGAGTGGCCTTAGACGATTGTTTTGAAACATTGTCAAAAGACGCTCTTTTGGCTGGTTTATTTGTGTAGTTTGGCTGTGTGAATTTATTAGCTTGAAACACAGACACGCTAAAAATACGTACCCAGTCTTGACACATATTGATCAGTAGTAGCCTATATTATACAATGCAATGCAATGGGCAGAGTGAAATGTTTACTAAAGCCATGACTTAAACAAAATATTTGTAAAGAGTAAAAAAAGGGGGGGGGGGGTTCCGGGGTTTTCTCCCATGGAATTTATTTTTCTTTTCTTTTTGCAGTAATCTGCACACACTCCAGTTAAAGTTTTAATTATATAATTGAGAGACTGTACACTGTCGCATGGCAACTCCAGGATTTTGCTGGAGGGGGTAGGGGGCGCACTTAAGTGATTTCATGGGTTTTGTATGCACAATCGATGGTGGACATGCTAAAGCCGTATGAAAATGAAGTATTTCACGCACCCTGCACCCCCGCATCTGCCTATGCAGGCATATTCACTGAAAATGAATGCTCTATGTGCAGCATTCCATTTCTTCATAATTAATCATTTCTCTATACTGGCTTCATGAAATGTACCCAAAATCATGTTAGTCAACATGGACATCTTATCAGCTTTCCAAGTTCTAAAATTCCATGTTTTCCCTCCTATTAGTGAATCTTCCCGTGGTCACTTTGTTACCTATGTACACTTAACAAGCACACACACGAATCTCATATATCGAATTATTTATTTGTTAATTGAGTAGGCTAAGGCATAGTGCACCGTCGCATTTGTTTAATATCATTTTAATAATGAATATTTTCTACTGTTGCAATCATTTTCAAACATTAAGCAGCTATTGTATGTTTGTTTATGACTGAAATAGTCGACAATATCTACAATGAAAAATGAATTTAAATCACTGGTTCTTATATAGACTAGGTCTAGAGGGTCTTATAAAGGTTATAAAATGATCAGAGAGACACAATAGCACATATGCTGAGTCACAGTTAATTTTCCTTTCAGTGTACACTGATTTGGCACTTGCCTCGTTGTCATCCAAAATGCAAGACAGCCGTAAAACACATTACAAGCTCAAGTGCTTTTTGAGGTTCGCTGTGACTTGAATACATTCATAACATAAGTCAACACGTAAATATGTAACGCACTGCCTTGATTTAAGCAGAGTGCGCAGTGCATCAGACTTTAGCTCAATTACAACAGTAATTGGTATAAATACGATTAATCAATTACACTTTTCCAAATAATTGTAATTGACCTTTACAAGAATGTTGTACTGGTAATTATAATGGACCTTTCTATATTTGCTGTAAATGTAATTGGTTTGTGATTTTAATTGATGTGTAATTTACTTCTAATTGTACATTAAAGAGACATGTGCAGGTGAATGTCATGTAATATCTACTTTTTATGCCACATAACTAGGTCATGTTGAGTCATTTGAATATACATTTTAATCTATGTGCAGCATTCCATTTCTTCATAATTAATCATTTCTCTATACTGGCTTCATGAAATGTACCCAAAATCATGTTAGTCAACATGGACATCTTATCAGCTTTCGGCGCACGGATGATACAGGCCGCAATTTCATACAGGGCTCTTTTTTCATGGGGATTTAATTTAGAAGTGACAATCAATATGGCAGCCTATCTATATATATCTATATATAAATACGCTAAGGGTTTTCAAACTTACACGCATCACGCAATATTGGCTGGGCGGAGACGGCTCGCGTTGGTCTCAAATCTATCTCACGTACCTTCTGTCTTGCAACGCAGCATTCATTTTCCCCTTTCCTGTCTGGTTTTCGTGTATTTCAAGATTTATTTCGGTCCATATTGCCATCCAAACGTCCTTGCCCTTGGCCTTCAAGTACTGCAGCATGGAAGCTGGTGCTCACGTGACTTATACCAGCAAGCACCTGCCTCATAGTATTTGTTGCATATTCTTCATTTTCCAGTTGCGCAGAACGTCATGCGCAGTGGTATTTGCAGGTGCGCTAAACGTTCATCGCACAAAAGCTACGATTTTTGGTCAACACGACATTGAATATTAAAAGGTTATTTTCAAGTATGTTTCGTCGTATTGTATACGTGAAAAGTAGTTTTCTAATAGAATTTTGAGTGAGGAATACGAATCTGTAATCGGATTTACATTACTATGAAAATTGACTGAGATATAAGGGAAATACTGATCGTAAACAAATATGACAGACGACCCGGTTCAGCAGAGAAACTTGGAAAACACAATATTCTGATGAATTCACGCCTCAAATAGACATTTTTGTATACATTTCCAAAGTTTATCAATGTGACAGCCACCAATTTTCCATACAATACCTTATATCCATGATCTGGCATGAAATATTTTTTCAAATGGGATTTTAACATGTACCGGAAGTCATATGGAACGTTTGTCGCAGCTAAAAATGAAAAAAAAGACCACTGCGCATGACGTTCTGCGCAACTGGAAAGTGAAGAATTGATTTAGCGTCGCGTAGAACGTCTGGCGTTCCACCAACTTCCAAGCAGGGAAACATAACGTCCTCTTCCGGTGAGACGGACTTTGATTGTGTAGATCTATTATGTAAGCATATCAAACAGTGTAGGTTCTATTTTGTGAATTTCTTGGGTTGTATGGCTGTGGGTGGTGTCTGAACATGTTTGGGTGCAGTCAAAATGGGCGTGAGTATTGGTAGAACAGTGTGCTGTTAACGGGTGGGACATATTTGTAATGATTATATCCTGCAATCAGGTGTGTAGCTCTACTAGGCAGTGTCAAGACTGATGTGTATCCAGTTCAGGGGCTGGTGGAGGTAGAACAGTGGTGGGTGCTGTCAGGACGATGGCTGAGATGCCACGACAGTGCAGATGTTGCAGACCAGTATTATACAATTTTGTTCTTAAATATAGTAGCGGGTAGATGGGTATTGGCGGTTTTACTTAAGAAATAAGGCATGTGCATATATTTCCTGTAACTGATTTGTCGTCCTCACGGGTACGCATTGACTTTCAAGGAGCATTTTCCTACATGTGGCTGTTGTATTGTAGCAAAGCGGAAGGCAAGCAAAGTTTAAACAAGGGAAAAGGTGGAATTGCACAAAAAGATATGCATTAAATTGGGCTAATATTATTTATGTTTTGTACTCCCTGAACCTATAATGTTGCAAAGTACTCCTGCCCGTGATATTGCCCGTGATTTTCACGGGGTCTTGCTAGTTTTTATGGGTATTGAAGTGCGTGGGTAGAATTTGTATTAAAATATAAAATTATATAAAAATATAAAACGTATATGATAATGTATGAAAAGGTGTGTTATAAACAGGGTATTGGATCATTGGCTTTTCATAGAGGAGTTAAACCAATGGACTTCATGGGTTTTGTACACTCAGTAGCAGCTCACAGACATATGAAAACAATTAATACTGATAAAATGGTCACTTGGATGAGTAGTATACATGTTATGTGAAATTAACGTGCATAGACATTGTATACGTAATTGTTTTTGTAAGAAATCATTACAATGAATAGTATCAACGCTAAATAGAAGAGATGATTACATGTATAGTTATATTATTTACAATAAATCGAAGGTGCACTGTGGATACATTATTTTTTACATTGAACAAAATACTATTTTTGTGGAATTTTAAATTGCATGTACTCATAATTACTTATATTGCACAATTTTGTCCCAGCTATGTGTCAATGCTCTTGAGTAAAAAGACACAAATTCGATAAACTTAGAGTCAAATTAAGTTTCATATTCTTCAGTAACTTAACAACAAATCTCTTGATAGAACCAAGCAAATAAGGCATTGCATTGCATATGTAAACATACAGTGGTTGGATATCTATATCTGTAGATTGCTGTATCATTTCACAACCACTTCCATCAGGACTAATCTACCACAATAATATCATGGATGAGAGAAAATTATCAATTACGAAAATAATTATCACTGCTTATCGTCTGGAATGTTGTAAAGCTTTTATCATACATAAAAGGGATATGCTATATACTGTAAGGTATTCTCAGTGTGTATATCTAAGTATTAATGCAATAACATTTTAAGCCAAAAATCACACTTTATTTTCATCATTACATACCCGAATATTTCTTTATCAAATTGAGTGTTTTGCAGAGATAGATGGAACTTTCAAAATGTTTCTACTTATTTTAAGGTATAAACCCACATATAGTGTTTTCAATCAACTGAAATCAACTACAGTCCATCAAAATAGAGACATTTATGAGCATAAATATACAGTACAATGTAAGCATTACCAAATATAAAGTTTAATGCAAGGTAATTAATCAAACGAATTGATAATATCACATCCTATGCATTTATCGAAATCCATCTTTGGCAAATTAAACTTTGATATAAATCTCCACTGTAACAAATCATTCGAGTGTCATTCGTTTTCCCATAGTCCACTTTCAGTCTTTGGTTCGAACTTTTCTCCAGCATTTTCTACTTAGAATTAAATTCTTGTGCTTCCTGCTTCTTTGCAAGTTGATGCGCAAGCGACATAGTCAACAGTACTGTACCGGGGTGGCACAACCATCGGACCATCGAAAGCCTAAGGAGATGCGTAGTAATGCATGAATGTTGATAAAAGAATGGCAATAAAACTCTGAACTCTACAACGGTTAGCCTGTTTGGGTTACAAAACAAGGTGAGTGTTGCTTTTCATCTTCAAATGTTCACCTCATATTCTATTAAAACTTACTTTCTTTGCTACAAGAATTCAGATTCTATATTTTCATTAAACATATTCCACTCCAATGTGAAATGTTGATGGTTTACGGCTATAAGTGGTTTTCAAACGAACGTATATATTAAAATGAATGTTACTCAAATAAATTTTCCATGAACAAATGTAATGTTATTAAAGGTTCTATAAAGCTTATAGTATCATTGGTGTCCCCGAACGTTTCGTAGACTTCATAGAATAAATATGCTTGACCGATCAATTCACCACTACAATTATACGGTAGACTGCAATTCAGCCGATAATAATATATTATATCTTTTTTTACTATCTGCATTCCAGTCAAATAAATGCATTCATAAAATGGAGTTCTAAAATCAACTAGAGTAGATACCTTGTTGTCTTCAATGCTGTATGGGCGATGCCGTCTTGTACGCATACACGAAATCTATCATAAAATGATACAGATTAGAAACTATCAATGTTGCCTTCAAGTAATCAGAAAATAACATCATTGACATTCCATAAAGGTGACAGGTGCAAATTGATGGCCAGTCCATGAAAGGTGAGCATTTTGTCGGAAATGATGCGATGGCATTATGTTTAGAGGGGGAAATATACCCTAATCCATCCTCAAATCTCAGCGAAAATCCAGCGCCATTCTCAGTAATTTTCTAACCATTCTCATTTCACAATTTCACAGTTTCACAATTTCTCACAATTCTCCAGGAAAATGGTCCCCGATTCTCATTTCTCATCAAGAAATCAAGGGCCATTCTCACATCTCAAAATAGGTATCCCCCCCCCCCCCACACACACACACCCTCTGTTTACGTTGGTGTCCGCAAATGATAGGGCGAGAGTTCAAATCTTCAAGCCACAAATCTGCAAATGCTATATAATCATCTAGTTTACTTGATACTAGTGGCATACCTGTTTGGAAAGGCATTTTCCCCTATTTTTGAGCATTGACAATACTTGGGATATCGGAATGATATTGAAAGATAGCTGGTGCTTAAGATAGCTAGCTTTAACTGTCCATTACATATATACCATCAGCCTAGTGTACAGTAATATTGTGGTTTCAATGAGATGTGAAGCACCACATTACATGTATATTGCAGACTCTAGGTACGTCTACTTATTGGTTTGAAACTAGATTAAGAAAACCAAAATTTATGATTCAGAAAGACCAGTAACTATAACTGGTTATCATCTACAACAGTTATAAATAAAATACACATACCATAGCAATGACAACTGCTGCCAAAGACAAGAAAGCTGCTAGCACCACGACAAGGATTATGTACCACTGGTTCTGCACAGTTGTCTTTGTTTTTGCGTCCTCTGAGTAATGATGACGTTCGTATTCCAGCTTGGCATTCCTGTTGTGAACCTGGTTCAAAAAAGGGGGATGTTTTATTCCAACCTTAGTTTAGTGTTATTTATTTTATGCACTTAATATATAATAGTAGACCCAAGAATCTACCGTGAAATATTAACTAGGCCTACTCAAATAAAAATGAAGACTTTAAAAATCTCACTCATTTGTCATTTGGGATACATTGCTCGCTAAATTTTAGGCATTTTACAGTATACATGGCTCCATTTCCCCCTGATAGTAGACTGGCCCAAGTACCCGACCAGTACAGGCGCTGACGACTTCACTTGGCCATGATACTACTTCTACTTGTCACTTCCTCTTTCACCCTCACTGCCTATGAATTCTGGTGCTAAAAAATCCCACGGCTTCCCATGTCCATAAACCATAGCCAATGTGCTTGTTCACAACTACATAATTCAACATGGGATGCCATATTTATCTTGTACATCTGGTTTTACATGTGTTAATGAGCTTCTGTAATCTAAATGGTCATCTAATCCCCATATTGTACTACCATTAATTCATTCCTAGCTTCCAAAATTAAACTTCTTCAGTGAAGACATTCTTTAGTTATGTAAAACAGTAGTAAAAACAAGGTTGCATTATGCTTTCCTGTGTACCTCGGAATCGTCGGAAATATTCATTATGTGAATTGCATCACGTATTGCATGTATAGTTTATAATTTCTTGAACAACTTTGTACAAAGGCACTCTATCAAAACTCATACTTTTAATTAACCTAGTGTTTGTATATGTAAAATACAATGTAGAAATTAAACTTACTTTGTGCCAATGGACTATTAATTTCTTTCCACCACTTCATTCATTAAATACCTAATTACACACATCACACAATACAGAAGGCGTGTATAAAAATGTGTATTACATTCTGCTTCATACCTTGTCACTCAGAAAACGAGCTGCTTCAGTGGTATTTGTGTCTGTGCCATCTTCCACCAAATCAAATACCACTTGCACCCGAGTTTTGGTGTCTTCAGATCGCTTCTTTCTTTTTATGGCTGACTCCTACAGTTGACCATGTATGCTATTTATTTGGCTCACAGTTATTCTTTCTTACTGAGAATAACACTGTTTCAACAAAATGGACAGTATATACGTAATTCAAACAAAACCAAGATTCTATTGATAAGCCATCATTTCCTGGTGATTTGCCTTTTATAATGTAATCTAATCTATCTCTCTGATGATCATTAGATGGGAAAAATCTCAACTTTTGCGAAAATAGATATTAATAATAATGGAATGTTTTATTATTGAATAATTAAAACTTTTACTTTAAATTTACATGGTTACTAAAGTAATCTACGTACCCCTAGATCAGTATTTCTTCGTGGCCGTTTATTGCAAGCACAAAGGTCACATCCATTAGAATCTTTCTTGAATCCATATTTGCATTTAATAAGGCAGAGTTCAAGAAAACATTCATTGCATTCGCAAAGGTTACATCCATTGGCATCTTTCTTGAATCCATATTCACATTCAATCAGGCACATTGGTAGGGGACATTCATTGCATTCGCAAAGGTCACATCCATTGGCATCTTTCTTGAATCCATATTCACATTCGATCAGGCACATTGGTAGGGGACATTCATTGCATTCGCAAAGGTTACATCCATTGGCATCTTTCTTGAATCCATATTCACATTCGATCAGGCACATTGGTAGGGGACATTCATTGCATTCGCAAAGGTTACATCCATTGGCATCTTTCTTGAATCCAAATTCGCATTCAATCAGACACATTGGCAGGGGACATTCATTGCATGCGCAAAGGTCACATCCATTGATATCTTTCTTAAATCCATATTCACATTCAATGAGACACATTTCAAGGGGACATTCATTGGGGACATTCATTGCATCTTTCTTGAATCCAAAGGACACAAAAAGAGGGACATCCATTGCATGGCATCATCTTTCTTGAATCCATATTCACAATCAGACATCAGGACATTCATTGCATTCACAAAGGTCACATCCATTGGAATCTTTCTTGAACATTCATTCATTGCATTGCAAAGGTTACATCCATTGGCATCTTTCTTGAATCCATATTCGCATTCAATCAGGCACATCATAAGGGGACATTCATTGCATTCACAAAGGTTACATCCATTGGCATCTTTCTTGAATCCATATTAGCATTCGATCATTCAATTGTTGGTGGACATTCATTGCATAGGGGACATCCATTCATTGAATCCATATTCACATTCAATCAGGCACATCTTTAGGGGACATTCATTGCATTCGCAAAGGTCACATCCATTGGCATCTTTCTTGAATCCATATTCACATTCAATAAGGCACATTGTTCAAGAGGACACTCATTGCATTCGCAAATGTTACATCCATTTGCATCTTTTTCTTGAATCCATATTCACATTCAATCAGGCACATTCTTTCTTAAAGGGGACATTCATTGCATTCACAAAGGTTACATCCATTGGCATCTTTCTTGAATCCATATTCACATTCAATCAGGCACATTGGTAGGGGACATTCATTGCATTCGCAAAGGTCACATCCATTGCATCTTTCTTGAATCCATATTCTTTCTTGAATCCATATTCACATTCTTGAATCAGGCACATTGGTAGGGGACATTCATTGCATTCGCAAAGGTTACATCCATTGGCATCTTTCTTGAATCCATAGATTCGGCATTCAATCAGGCACTGCATCATTGGTGGACATTCATTGCATTCACAAAGGTTACATCCATTGGCATCTTTCTTGAATCCATTTTCACATTCAATCATGCACACATTAGTTGGGGGACATTCATTGCATGCGCAAAGGTCACATCCATTGATATCTTTCTTAAATCCATATTCACATTCAATGAGACACATTTCAAGGGGACATTCATTGCATTCGCAAAGGTTACATCCATTGGCATCTTTCTTGAATCCATATTCACAATAGATCAGGCACTCTCTAAGTGGACATTCATTGCATTCGCAAAGGTCACATCCATTGGCATCTTTCTTGAATCCATATTCACATTCAATCAGACACATTGCAAGGGGACATTCATTGCATGCGCAAAGATTACATCCGTTGGCATCTTTCTTGAATCCATCCATTCAATGACACATTGGAAGGGACATTCATTGCATTGCAAATCACATCCATTGGCATCTTTCTTGAATCCATATTCGCATTCAATCAGACACATTGGTAGGGGACATTCATTGCATTCGCAAAGGTCACATCCATTGGCATCTTTCTTGAATCCATATTCGCATTCAATCAGGCACATTGGTAGGGGACATTCATTGCATTCGCAAAGGTCACATCCATTGGCATCTTTCTTGAATCCATATTCGCATTCAATCAGGCACATTGGTAGGGGACATTCATTGCATTCGCAAAGGTCACATCCATTGGCATCTTTCTTGAATCCATATTCGCATTCAATCAGACACATTGGTTGGTGGACATGTGTTGGCAAAGGTCACACATCTTTCTTGAATCCATATTGCATTCAATTCAACACATCATAAGTGGACATGTGTTGCATTCAAAGATCACACATCCATTGGCATCTTTCTTGAATCCATATTCGCATTCGATCAAGCACATTGGTAGGGGACATTCATTGCATTCGCAAAGGTCACAACCATTGGCATCTTTCTTGAATCCATATTCGCATTCTATCATGCACATTAACGGTGAGCATGGCTCACATTCGCAGCTTTCACATCCATGTTCGTCTTTCTGGAATCCATATTCACAGACCTTGTTTTCACATGTTTGTTTTTTGCAGACATTACATTTGCAAATGTCACATCCGTTGGCATCTTTCCTGAATCCATATTTACAATCATTGTCGCACCTGTTCTCGGGACAATTTCCTAGAATACAAATGATTTGACTGATATTGTACATACATACAAAACAACTTTAATCTTTTGTAGTTTCATTTTTTGCAATGCTCATATGATTAAGCTAAATTGTCTTTTGAATTAATGAGGCATCTAGTCTAGATAGTAATGTAGTGTGGAACAGTATTTTTCAGTCTGCACTGGCGACGAAATAGAATGAAGTATAATATATTTTGCAATGAAAATTTATTGTGGAAAAAAAACATAGATTAACTATATCGCTGAATAGTATGAATCTAAAATATTAGACAACTATACTAAAAATTGGATGCTGTTAACAATTTTGAAGGATCGATTCAGAATAATATATGTATAATGTTTGTGTTGCAGTATATAGTTTTCATTTAATAAAAAATGACAATTAATTGTTTAGCAATACAAACAATAAGTATGGGTTAGTATGCTCTAGATATATTGTTGCAATATATTGTTCATATATCGAAAGCTAGTAAGTATGGAATGATTGTGTATTTTGGATTTAAGACCAATTTTACTTTAGAGCAAATTAAAGCATAGGTACTAGGTGGAAAAGGGTTTAACACAAATGGTTGTATATTACTGTATGTGAAACGGAATTTCAGAGACAAGGTAAAGTTATTTGGAAGATCGTGGATCGAACTCACGGCCTCCCGTCCATGATTCAGACAGGTCATATGTCATAGGCGGGCGTGCCACCAACTACACTAATCCCCCGAGACAAAGTACGTCTACTTTATTTATCACCTGCATCAACTGTCTGCCTTGTTACTATTCTTAGGCTGTAGCCTTTTACTAGCCTCTGTCAATATGTGCGTCGAGCAAGTTGTAATCTAGGCAGGATGCATTGTGCATATTTTGTGTCTTATGTCTCTGAAATTTGCTCTCTATTACGTCGAGAGTGCGCTACCTGACGGAGAACTGCGTGTCCTGTTTTCACTTTCTTTACATATGGTTTATTACTTTGCAGCTAATATTGGGTACATTTGTATGAAAAAGAATCTCTTGTTCGTTGCAGTGATTGATCCTGGAATCGAATTGGGTGGTCAGAGCTCGACATCTTTGTTTATTGTGGTGTCGACTGTCATTTGGATGGCTGGATGGGCTGGTAATCTTACAGTACAGACTGCATCCGAAAGACACCCAAGGGATCGTTCACAGATGACGTTACCTGACGTCATTTATCTGTGCCGTTGTATAAATACATTTGAATACATATATCCATAATTTAGACATAATTCTACAAATGTATTTAGGGCATAAAGCAAACATGGCAATGTGATTTCAACTAGTAGATATATTCCAACTCACCATGTCAGAAAGTAAGTTCAAATACTATTAAATAACTACAACTTTAAAAAAGGTGACATCACCCAAGTGCTAGACTGATGTCATTATGTATGTTATAATCCAGTATGTCTGTCTTTAAATCTCACTTACCATCGGACTTTACATTGGCTATAATAAATGCTGACCACATGAACCCTACAACCACGGCAAATCTTAGGCGGCTCATCGTGGTGTGATACATGAAGACCTGATGTTTCTGTGCATAAACAAAAATGTCTCAAAATATTTTGGTTTGAGTAATATTGAAATTGATATACAGAAAACACTATATGGGAGAACAAAACTGACACCACCTATCTTTACGAATTTACTATTGTTTCAATTTGAAGTGTCTGGCTTCTGTTGGTAAATTGTGTAAGGTGGGCGAAACTACAAATCTTTCAATGTAAAAAAATTAGAAAACTTGAAACTTATTATAATATACAATGTTATAGAACGACAATACATTTATATTTGACATTTTCCGCATCTGCGTTTCCTAATTCATGATATTTCATCTTCTGGTATTACATAGGTCGGCGGTAATAATAAAAAAAGTGCATGATAACTAACATTAAATGCTTAAAAATGTATGTATTTGTACATGTATTTTTATAAATAATTGGTGCAGATTAGTCACTTGTTTACTATAATATATTGATATTGAATATATTATTGAACAATATATTGTATTTGACTTAATAATCAGTGTGAACCCCTGACGTTAAATCAACTTACGCGTTTTTCTAATTTTGTATTTATCAAAATGTTTTTAAGAAACCAAAAGTTGAACAAGAAATCAATATATTATTGTTTGTTTGATATCTGGTTTAGTCTTTTTCTGTAGTGTTTGGGAGACTTATTTTATTATCAATATTATTTTTTTTAGAATTCCATAAAATAATGAATAATTAGAGTAATTAGAAAGTTTATTTAAAATGATATAATTTCCAACGTGTTGACATGTTGGAAATGATATTGTTTTAAATAAACTTTCTAATTGCTCTAAATTATTAATTATTTATGGAATTCTAAAAAATAATAATAACAAAAAAGCCTCCAAAACACTAGAGAAAAAGACTAAACCAGATATCAAAATGAGACCATCTGTGATGTCCAAAATATAACAATTTGCATATTGTTTGTTTGTATATATAAGAATAATATGAATTATTAATAATACATATGCTTATCCAAAATGGGTAAAATTGACTGAGTTTACGCCTTAATAGAATTCTTTCCACGAAGCTAAAACAATTAGTAAAATAGATAGGCGATGTAGGGGTGAAACTACATTTGGTTTGATTTCTGATTTCTGCTGCGTTATGTTCCATATAAACATCAATGACAATCGATGACAAATCTCTGTTGGCCCAAAGAATCTTTATTAATATGTTTCAAGACCAATATTGCCCTTTTCAATATTGATTGTTCCAAATTGTGGAACATTCATAAGAAAATAATTTCAAAGAATATTTCTATCTTTTTATTAAATATTTATTCTGTATATTCATTTAATTATTTTCTAGTTGCAAGCTATTACATTATCTGAAAATAAATTTCAATGTAAAAACACTTACAATTTCAAAGCTATGGATCCTGAAGAAATCCTTTGAAATTCAACAACTGCGTGCAAACTGAGCGAAAAAGGCCCCTTACAAGCCAAGTTATGAAGTTGCGCTGCCTGAGCTGCCTTTAAATACCTCACCCGTGAACGATGCACTTCAGAAGTGCAATCAAATATCTATTTAAAAAAATCACTCTGGGTGTCATATAAATACCTTTTCCGTGAAAGAGTCAAGCACAGCCTGACACCAGTCTATTTTTTCCACGTGGATATTTATTGCTTCATTCAATTATCTGTGCTTTTTGTTGTTGTTCGCGTGATGTTCTCTTCCCTAGAACAACAACAAAAACGTACAGATAGTTGATTGAAGCAATAAATATCCAAGTACTGTACATTGCAAAAGTAAAACAATACAAACAAGGAGACCGTCATGGTTTGGAACCTAACGAGATTACTGGCAGAAACACCAGCTAGAACAGCATTCAATGAAGCCATCAGAAAGAGAAAGAATTAAACGGGGAGGCCGAAAACGACATGGATTGATATAATACAAAAAGTCTTCACCGAACTGAATATAAATATTACCACCAAAGACATAAATAGCATCACAAAATTAACTGAACTATGCGCTGACCGTACTCTATAGACAAAGAATAAATGCATGAGCGGTATGCAAGGGAATCCTGCGAGGACGGCTACCCAGTCCTAGCCGTTCATGAATGATGATGATGTACATTGCATTATTTTTACCCCACTTAACTCCCAAGATGCCGCCCAAGAAGACCTACCAGTCACCAACCATTTCTGAAACATGTGCCCCAAATCTCCATGGGCTAAAAATATAATTGTTCTTTTTTTTTAAAGAATAACAGAAAGAAATGTGTAATATGTAATATGGAGGAGTTGTGAGTTACCCCAACGCCGAGTTATGTCGACTGACGTCACAGGGTTTCATGGGATCAGTAACGTTCGGTTTATGGTATCTCATTCATATTATGATCAAAACATTGCTGAAAAATACTACATACCTGAAAATGCTAAATGTCAAATAAAATAGATACTTAAAATAAAGACACTATATTGATAAAGTATCCTTGCTTAAAATTGCATTATCATTAAAAATGTGGTCCTCATTAGTACAGTGGTTAGCGCGACCGACAAACAGAAGTTTCCTGCATCGTAAGTTCGCGCCCCGGCCTCGGCAGACTTCGTGGCGCCAAAGAGTTACGTTGTGCGTCTGCCACTATACTGCCGATTTCCACACAGCATGTCGCTGCTGTCGAGCATATCATACAAGACGGTGGCGACACCAAGCCCGAGGTTCGGAAGCCTCGTTAAAAGGCGTGTCCCGTGTAGAGGAAAGCCACACCTCTGCACATAAAAGAAGTCACCTAGTTTGAAAACTATAGCTAGTGTGATCCCTCCACAACCCCGAGGCTCAGTTGGCTGCCTACCAACATCGCGTGGCCTCCGTCTGCTATAATCATCAAAACTGATGGCTGCGGAGTATTCACTCAGATTCAGATTCAATCGGCGTAGTAATTTCATGAGAAAACTGCAATAAATTTGGTGCTATTTGTCATACGGGGTTAGCATACAGTCAAATTTAACTGTAATGCCCTCACCCCGGGGCCAGAATGTGTCACTAATTAACAATGCCTACTGCAATATCAGGGCGGATTCTACTACAATAATCAGGAAAGTCTGACATACGTTATTTTTAAGGCTTTACCATTAAAGAAAGAGTCTTTATAATTACGGGCACCAACAGCAAGGGTCATCTGTTTGATCTCTGTTTGATATTGGAATAAACCCACAGTGAACGTAGCAAATTAGCATTTATGTCATAAAAGTATATAAATGTAATAAAAGTTAATTACAAAATACGGGAAAACTGTCCTGTCATATCATATAACCATAATGATGATGTAACATTGTTTATCTAACAATCGCAATTATCTTCGATGCACATCAAGATTTTATGGAATGGCTGTTTTTAGCTCTTTTTGACCTCGAATTATAGCATATTTATTGGAGTTTTGTTGATTAACCATGAACAGTCTAAACTTTATCTGCTAGTTTACAGCCTTTGACGACTATTTTAACACATATCCACTGGTTATATTACTTATTTCCAGTTGAGTAAATGCAATAAAAGAAAGAATGATGAAACATTTGGACCAGATTAGCAGTTTAAACTTGTTATAAAATTATATTTCACACTTATCTGCGTTTATATTACTCATTGACAGTTGGGTGAATGCACTAAAACGAAAAATTATATACATGAAAAAATATGCACCGTAATAACGCAATCGTAGCAAAAGTGGCCCAGCGAGGGCGCTGTGACCGCACTCTCGAGTGGAATGCGCACACATACCGGCTTAGAGTCAAGCTAATCACGTACAGGACATCTTAGTACTTCCTGAAAAGGATTCAGGGCTAACTGTCGCCAGGTTTGAAAATACGACGCCTCTAAACGTAAGGAATGGTCATGAATTAGTGTTCAGGTTAAGTACGACTGGCAACGCATGGAGGGATGACCGGTTTGGACATTTAAAGCTTTACGAGCTTCACAGAAAGTTCCACACAATCTGCATGTTTTTATGGATACCAATTCCATATTTTTGCCCTTCACTATGTGCAGAAACACATAACTCAGTGGATTTCTCCTATATATTTATGAATGTGCGGTATCTGGTGATGAGGGATTCGAACCCGTGTCTTTAGCATCCACAGGTTTAACGTGTTCACAACACGAGCTATCCCGGCGAAAGTCAGTTTTTCACAATATCCAAGACTTCTTTCTTATTAGAACATACTGGAAATGCATACAGTTTGTTCGACAACATTTAATTGTAACGCATGGTGGCCATATTATGTATTTCAAATTTGTAATCACAGGTCCATATAGTTACAGCAAAATAAAGTGAAACGTAAGAAAACAAAGCAAACCCCACCTCGTGGGTAGTTTTAGCGAAACCCTGCGATGTTACAAAGAAACTCACTTTAAAAGTAACTAAGCCCACTGACGTTTGAGAGAAACTCCCTGGCAAAATGGCGATATTCATCATACGGTATGACAGACAACCTAAAAAATACCTGATATTCGAACTCACGAGCCTTTTCTATGAAAAACGATTGCGCAAAATCTCTTCTCAGAGCTTGTGCCATTATTGAAACACTGTACCAAAATACTGACAATAAACGACAGTAACAAAATATATGCAACTTAATATATTGGATACTTATTTGCACAAGTTAAGACACGTAATATACATGATTTCATTGTACTTTTGTGAGTTTTCCCCAGAACATACACATTCATATCAACTGAACTTATGATGCAGTACTTTCTTCATACCAACAGCTATCATAATTTACAAACAAATACAATAACTCAATATTTCGACAACAATGTCTGTTTGTCTTTCTCAAGAGTGTCGAGTCATAATTCAACTGAACTTAACTTTTAATTCTCCAAAGCTGGGGGGCACTATCAAAAGAAGATACATTTTTACAGTGAAAATAAAAATAGTGATTATTTCTGATATTTTTCTCTGATTTATTTTATACTGAAAAGCATTTGGTCGCGTATAGGTCCTATCCAGTAATAGTTCCGGGGAGGTCACGTCACGTTTGGACACGTTTTGTCCCGGGGTTTAGTAGGTACCAAAGCACCGCACTGAATACTTTTTTTTTTTTTTTAATTTACAATCGCTTGGGAACTTTTTATGGCTGTTCGATTTATAGCTTTATGTATGTTTTAAACATTTCCTATTACCGCGAAAAGTCTAATCATAAAGTGTGAATCACTTTGTATAATTTTGTAATGATCTATAGAGCAAAGAAAAAGAGCCCAATGTCCCGATGTAAGTTCGTGCGTTCACCGCTATGTGGCGTTTTAATCCCTGTGTGTGATGCTGTAGCCTCGATCTGTACACAAAGCCATCGGCATGCGACATATAATCGTACATAACAGAGGGTGCTTTTGGATTGACGCTGATGTAGAGGATTAAGACTGCAGGGTGGTAACGTAGCAACAGTGATCCTTTCGGTGCTGCCCGATTGTTAGACCATTATGAGTTTTAGTCATAGTCTAGTCCGCTGGGGGAGAATGTAGTTTATTTGAAACTTAGTCAAATGGTCAAAGCTAGGTAAAATAGTGGGTTGAAATTAGTTGACCCAAACGAGAGTTGAATAATGATGCCAATAGATTTAGAAAAGATTTGCTTTAACACCGAAAGACCTACCACTCATATTCCACAATTGATTTTACTAATATATTGTTTGCTGTGTGGGAATGTAGAGAACTTTCTCCACATCTATAGGGCTATGTTGCATAGTGCACAGCCGGGTGTGTCACCAACTCAAGAAACTAGTCAGACCGTTGCATTAGACCAGTTGGTCATCCTGACAGAACAAAATAAACTACCGTCATTTCAACAGATAGCTTCTTAGAGTTTGAGAAAGAATCGTCTATATCAATACTAAGCCCCGACTTCCATTAAACAATATTTGAAATTTTCTAGGAAGCTGTAGGACTTTGCTTGGCCGTGGATTCGAACTCACGACCTCTTGATACACTACAGACAGGTCATATATACGTAGTCACTTGGGCAAAATCTTATCTTTACACTGAGCTTCCCACACCTTTTGAGGCATCGCCTTTTTAGACCCAGACACAGTCGATCCTTAATACCTTCAGAACTAGGTTCTGCTCCATAATGTACTTCACTTGAAACGCGCAATACTTTGGCCCAGAAGATTGCAAAGCCGTCAGGTGCACTTACCACTCGAGAGTGGAGTCACTGTGCCCTGGGCCACTTTTATGACACAAGTATGATCATTAAGGCCTAAAAACGATGGGTGCAAATGCAAAAAAACGTAGGCCATTTGATAGAAGAGAACAAACGTGTGCATTGATTGTGCTGTGCAGTAAGGTTCAAAAATGAAAATTATGATCACATATCATTTGCTTCGCTATTTTGAAGGCATTTGAGCCTGTTCATTTAACCAGAATGTAATAACGAATTTGGCAGTGTAACACAGTACGATATCTTCAATACAATACATAGGGACTTGACATGGGTAGATCCAGGGAGGGGGTCGCAGGGGCGCCCCACCCCCACCCCCAATTGTTTCTCACCAAAATATTTCATTTTCATCGGGGTTTCGGCATGTCCGCCTGGCAACATAATTTGCATACCAATGAGAAGTTTGGACTTCTAATTGGCCACGGTAAGTCGACGCCATCTTGAATATGGACATTGTGAAAGATCCTTATTATATGGAATAGAAATCGATCACACTGGCAGATTCAGATTTTTAGAAAGTGTGGGGGTGGGGGAGTCCAGTAAAGGGTTCGCAGAGATGAAAGAACAAACATGAAAAATTATTTTTTTATGTGAAAAAAGGGCACTGCACCCTGGATCTTACTATGAAACACAAAATCTCAAATATGGACTATTGAATGGGTTGTTGGACTTGCGACAAGAAAATCAAACGTTTGAGTCCTGCTCAGAATTGTTGGCGGTCCCATTATTGATATTTCTTTAAAGCTCATTGAGACTCGTATCCTGATAATTATTCACGTTTCAAATTTTCACCATTTGCCACGTGTTTATTTTCAGCTTGTGTCATTGTGCATGTATGTTTGACTTTTTATATTTATGTTACTACTAATTTTGATATTTCATTTTTAATTTACTACCACTATATTACCTTATGACAATGTAGACTTTTCTACACAACCAGACACAATTGTATTGCATGGCATAGCAGACCGCTCTGAGATTATTTTTTCTCTTTTATGCTCTGTCTACATTGGACGCAAGCAACCAAGTGGGTGGAGTCTTTTTTACCTGAATGTCATTAGCTATACAGATTTATGCTGGTCCCCTTTCTCCAATGGAGTGGGATCATTGCATATGCTTCTTTTAGTATAAAACATCTAATTCTGATTGGTTGAGAACTTTTCTTGTCCACCCTTCATTACAATCATCGGTGTAACCATTAAAAAATATATTTTTCATATGTATACCTATTATATTGAAGTGCGTGTACGTATAAGAGGAGGGTCTCATCAGCGCTTTTTAGTGCTTTGGAATGATATGTGTGTGTTTACCAGTCCTTGCGGATGCATTGTCAAACTTTTCTCTCTCTCACATATCTTTCAGCAAGCATATTTTTTACCAACAATAGACAGCCGAAGACAGGTTTTACAACCATAAGCTTCCATTTGAGTATATCAAATGTCTCTAGCGGGACTCGAACTCTCGACCCCAAGGTTCAACGTTCTGTTAATTAGGTATGTAGCATAGGGGTTCATAGTATCTGTGTATTCACTGCTACTTGCATACATCTAAAAATCATATAAGCATAAATTATTTTCAATTTTATTTAAATTTCAAGCCCATTGACTCCTCATAAAAAATCCGAAGTACACCAAAAGGGAAAATGGTCGGTTATGTGAGCAGAACCGCTGGAATTTTTGCCAAATCACAATGCAATCTGGCCTTTGGAGGTAAATATTCATATGGATAAGACCTGTATAGTGATTACATCATAGCCTTAGTCCAATGCAATGGCAACTACACAGTAAAATAATCACCATAATACAGTTAACTTATCAATCAAGGTACCTACTGTGTTGATATTTATGAATTCCCATATAAGCATGCTAACTTGGACTTGCATTTAAGTGATATAAACTCCTACACAAGCATATAATTATCAGCATTATATTAGCACAACAACTTATGGAATCAAAAGTGTTAAATCATGATCTATAAGCCATTTTAGAAAGAAATAAACATAAGCACAATCTTCATTGCATTCACTGACCGTGAGTTTGAGCTGTTCCCAAAATTTGCCACCCAAAGCTGTACCTTCAAAGTTGCCAGCTGAAGCTGGGATCTGAGATTGAAATTTACGAGCGGGCAATCAAAAAATGGACCTGTTCCACTTCCCTCTCAGCTGAATAGGCAAATTTGAAAGTCCGAGCCAGATGGAAATGCCAAAGGAACAGGTTTTTGAAGGAACAGGTCGTTGGGTGCTTGTAAGACCACTATCAGACATATTAGTTTGTGATTTAAAGAAATACAAGAATACAAACACACAAGATACTGACATTTAGAAAAGTAAAGCTAAACCTATAGGTGTGTGTAATAAAGAAGCCACATGGCTGACATAGATATTGCACCCGAGGGACATTTTGCTATATACGTGGGACATGGGAGAGAGGCAAGAAAATCTTTGGGAGATGGGAGCTGTGGGACACCAGCCTCTCCACGCGGCAATGTTAGACTGTGGGATACTACTACTAGAGCGCTCAGCTCGCAAGTACTCTAGGCCGAATAGTGCACTAGGACGTCAGAGTAAATCATATGGATTCCATTTGAAAGGTAATCATTGATAACCGTAATACAGAGGCACAAAATAGAGACTCTATTTATATACTTTTAACACTGGTGCTACTGCTATTTTCATAAAGCTATCTGAATCCGAATTTTGGGAATATTGCTGAAAGCATTGCATAGGCTGAGAGTCTGTTAATATGCTGTTTAACTTTACAAACGTTATGTAACACATACCATGTTTATATGGTACACAGTCAGTTTGGTTTAAATGTTGTAATTTTAGGTACAGCTATGAGTCCAAATGTTGTAATAATTGCTCTCTATATATATCAGAGTTGTGCCTAAGTACAATTTACGGACTCAAGTCCAGTCCAAGTACTTTGCATGTATACTTGAGTCCAAGAACAAGTCCATTAATGATTTTCCCACTGTACTTGAGTCCAAGTACAAGTACTTCGATTGTACTTGAGTCCAAGTACCAAGTACAGTGATTCAACAGAATGCAACATAAACACTCTTACTTTTAGTATGTATATGAGCTTATTGTAATAATACAACCCTATATTCACAGGAACTGTTATATGCTGGGGAAAGAATGCTTGAATATTCTACTAAAATAGTTTCAGTATCATGGGTAAACGTATTAATGTACATATTATTTAACATATAGTTATCAACAAATATGCAGCCTATTTTTTCTGTTACTCAAACCTGGATACTCAAAACATTAACAAAAAAAGAACAACAAAACCATAAATGAAACCATATGCTACATACATGTTAAGAGTACGTATATGGAGTTATACTGAGTATGAATTCTACAAATTCTATCACTTCATATTCATTAGTGCAGTCCTCTATTACCTCCGTACAAATGTTGCTCCCCAAGAGCAATTTTGAATTTGAGCACCCTGCATTTTGTAACAACTTTTTTTTTCAAAAGTTGACATCACCCAAGTGCTAGCCCCCCCCCACACACACACACTCCCCACCACCACCACCCCACCCCCTTGCCAGGTGACTTCATTTGTGAATGATCCCTAAGGCTAAGGGTAATTCATTCCTTATAACATGTTATTTTCAACGTGTAGTCAGTATTTGCCAGAAATGTATGAACGTATGAACAAACACAACAATCCACAGTTTGGCAATATCATCTAGGTCATATTGCATCGAAGAATGCTTTCAAAATTCGTCAGCTATAACTAGTACACAGCCGACCAGGATATAGTGCATGTGACAAGACATGGATTTTCATGATATAGGATCACTCAAAGGTGGACAGAACATCATATATCATTGGAATACTTACAATCTCAGCGTACCAGCCATGTATGATGGCAATGCATAACAAGTAGCTTGATAGGAGCAAAATGCATTTGAATAGGAACCCTTACAATGTGTGCATAGCAGATATGATTTGCCATTTTCGTGCATAGTGTTTTTTCACTGGTCATAATCATATTTGTTTAGGATTTTGTATATAGAAGTGTAACATGCAATGCATCAGATAGATCCAATTCTACAAAGAAGCTTTTTTTCTACAAATAAGCCTTTCATAAGGCTTCTGTGTCGAACACATGATGGGTGTCAAATGATGCCTGGTTGGACTAACTTCAATGTGCAAGTAAGGTCACCAGCTAACATTACCGACAATCTTATCTTCCACTAATGCTCCAGCAACATCCATGCGACAGTTAAAGAGATCACGAGAAGGTCTGTACAGGTTATGTCAGATCTTGAGGGATTCTTTCTATTGTATGTGTTTTTGACAGCCTCTATTAGCCAAAGCTTGTGATCAAATAGAAATAACCTGACTTTTCAAGGGGTGTCAGGCTAGTCTTTTAAGGCTTTACTAGGCTAGATCTTATACCCCCATTTCACCGCTCATCAACATATCGCCAATTGTGAATTGGGACGCCTTTTTTAGCAATCAGCCATACTCGGCAGTACTTGCGCTGCACTCGTCCAGGCTTGGTGTGGCAATCTTGCCGAAAATGCTGTACTATCCAATTGCGTCTGAAATGGAGAAATCAGCCGTACTTGGCCGGTCAATCTGCCCTAATTGTCAATGTTTCATCCAACTTCGAACATTAAATTTAATCGGTCCAGATGGATCGATTGGGGATTTTTCCACGGTTATTGATTATCCCTGCACTAGGGTAGTCTCGGCCAAACTGGTTGGTAACCTGTTTAGGTTTCATCCTGTGCTGATCTCTTTCCTCATCTGAAAACCTCTTACCTAGTCCAGTGCAACTTAGTTTAGTCTACTTTATACTCAGCAATCATTGCTGCGTGGCTGTACACTGGAGACCTACACAAACTTTTACAAACTTTTACAAGGCAAAGAAAACCCATTGTTTTAACATCTACATAGTAGCCTTAGTAAGTTTGTTTACAAACAAAGATATGTGTGACTACTATTGTTTTAGGACTAGAACCTTAATCATCGAGTTTCATGTTGATTAAGGCATAAACTAAGAGTTTCTGTTACATCCAAAAGGTAAAGACATGAGCCACTTTGTATGCCATAATTAGTATATTGATACATACATGCTGAAAGTTCAAAATGGCGCACCCGTACCACCATTTTGAATAGACTCCACCCTCCTCCCCGTAGCCCCCCACCCCCACCCCCCACCCCAAGAGACAAACATGTGTTTGTAATGCATGCACTACCACAGCATAATCACTTCAAGTGAATCTCATTCACGCTTCATCATATGCATTGTTTTAACATCTTGTGACATGAGCAATAAATCCGAGGATGCGTGCCCCTGTAGGTCACACCATGGAGCCGTTACTCCCTGACGATCTAGACTGCGAGCAGCAGGAGGATGAGCACCAGCAGCAGAAGCAGCAGCACCAGCACCAGCAGCACCAGCAACACCAGGAGCAGCAGCCATACGGGCAACAGCAGGGATGGGTACAACCACAGCAGCAGCAGGACGAGCAGCAGCAGAAGCACCAGCCGTACCATTCATCAATGCAGCAGCAAGTGATTGTGCAGGTCAGTTATTGTCTATCTCTGAAGAGGGAAGCCTCTTTTTGCCCTTTCTTATTTTACCTTTTTGATGGACATGTTTCACACGACACATTCGTAGATAATGATTATGTACACACACAGAGACTAACCTTTTTATTTTCTGGAAAAAAACTTTTCAATTCTCTGAGCCAAAAAGGGCAGTGTCGGTACAATTATCAAACGTTAGAGAAATCATTCTTATTTCAAAGAAAAACGTATTCATCTAATGATAATTATATAGGTTGACACAGCCTTTAAATATCGAAATTTGATATCTATGAAAAGTTATAAGCCACTTTTATGTTTTTCGACGTATTTTCCCCAAGCTTGCATGTTGATTCAATTTTATTCTTCTCTCTATGAAAACAGAAACAGAGCAGAGCAAACCTTTCATTTCGAGATGGGTGGTAGTACAAGATTTCGGAAGTGACCTACAATGACCATTCAACTTTATCCAAATAATTCTTCATTGGCATCAAATTTGAAAAGATTAATGCTGGGGATATTTAGATACATGTTTGGTGATGAAGCCTCTTTTTATTTGAAACAGGTGCGTAGACTGGCTGTAGACAGCCCTTGCAGCATAATGTGCCCTAGGCATTACATACTCTCAAGAGCTTCGTCAGGCCTAATGAGAAGATCCTCTCAGTTGGTCAAATGACCACCATGGGGGGAACCGATCATGTGACATCAGTGACGAGTAGATACAATTTTGAATGATGAGACCCATACAAACATGCATTTACAGTCCATGCCCTGGTTTCAGCCAGCCCCTGGACAGTTGACATATGAGGAATATCGTGCCAAGCAGTCGGTCAGGCTGGGGGCCACACAGATCACCGTGGGAATCCTCCTGTTTATCTTCAACATCGTGGCCATTGTCCTCCGCGTGTCCTTGTCCGATATCGGCCATGGCATCTGGGCAGGCACACTTGTAAGTACAGTCACCGTCAAATGTAAAAAACAAACAAAGCAATTGATGATCATAATTGTCAATTTTTGAACATGTACATAAAATGTATATTTTTGTAATACTAGAATTTATATCATTTTCAATAACAGATGTAAAAATATGTATTTTTGCACTCCGCAAGCTACATTAGTCTATATCGTAAATTTTCCTTTCCAGTCTTTACATTTAAGCGGGGGGGGGGTTGAGCTCAGTATCATATAATATTTGTATTACCTTCACATGCTGCCCATTTAGTGACTAAAGAGGCATTAAGACATTAAATCAGAACACTCTTTTTACCGACAACATTGGCAGTTCCACCAGCTAGCTGCTGCCACCATCAGAATGACCTTCTGCACATGACAAGTGGTCAGTCCTGTCAATTCCCGCCGATAATAGAATCGTAAATTAGTGAGAGCTATAGTGGACCCCTCATCACTGATGAACATTTTAGGACTAGATCTATATGACTTTGTTGCTCGGTCTGCTTTCAGATCATAATCACAGGCAGTTTTGGAATAACTGCCCGCAACAAGGGAAAATGCCAGGTATGTCTCATATGCTTCTGTTGAAACAACCATGAGTGATGTTCTCATAAAATAATGTGTATGTACAATTCAGTATATCATTTGAATTAAACACGCTGGCTCCGTATTTGCACACTAAATAGACTACTCAGAAATACAACCGCATGTTATGCATTTGAACTGAGAAAATCTCCTTTCAAACGAGATTCAGGGAAAGAAATTAGTCAAACATTATATTTCACTGGTACTTAACATAATGTATGTATTGTGCAAGCTGTATTAATGTAAACAAGTTAGGTCGCTGCACAGCAGTGGCGAAAACATCCGAAGATGAAGATTCATCCCGCTCACCTAGAGACGCCGCCCACAACAACGCTTTCTGACATTCTGATGTGCATCTCGTTCAGCCTTCCACTGGGCATCTTCCAGACAATATTCATCTAATGCATCTACGAAGGATGTGTGGAGGAAATGACGCACCAATGGATTTTCAGTTCCCTCAATGAGCATTCTTGTGGGTTTCGGTCTTAGCAGGTGGGACCTTTGGACCCACGACCAACCGCTGCAGCTCACCCACGCATGGCAATTGCTGCTATTTGATTCATTTTCATAGGCAGATCCACGTTTTTCAAAGGGGAGGGGGCGCACGTAAGGAAAGGGGGAGGGCGCACTTTCGGGATTTCATGAAAAACCCTATGAAAATGAAGTATTTGGGTGGGAAAATGGGGCGCCCCCTGCGCCCCCACCCCCTGGATCTGCCTATGGGCTTAACCGGTGGGGTTTGCAATACTAGGTGAATCGGTCCTGTCGTCACTTTCATCCGCACTGAGCCCCCCTGTTTTTGTCTTCAGTGTCATCAGGGCCACTGGCAGAAGTAGAATACTAATCAATGACCTTCCGTTGATTGAATCTCTCCTGAAGGAAAGGATCAGCCAATTTGCCCTCAGACTTCCTCTAAGGGGAAGTCTTGTCTCTTTGCAATATTGCAAACGCCACTCCTGGCACGACCATGTCCAAATCAAGTAGCTTTTCCGCTGTGTCATCCGTAGCCTCATTCAGTGTTCTCGTGTCCTGGTGACCTATTGGGCTAACGCCTGTTGGTAGATTCATTTCAACCTCCCTAATTTCACCAGTTAGGTCACGGAAGTGATGGGACACTGAGCTCGGCTTCGTGTCATCCTGCGGTAGGGTAACTCCCCACTTGCTGGTGGCTCATGAAGCAACATGTTCCCACGTACTGCTGAAAGCATTTATCGCACTTCTTTTTCTCATCTCCTTCGCGCGTGGGTTACCATCTCTCTCTCCTCGATTTTGGGGAACTGTAGAGGTGGTACCGGAAACTCTGCAAGCTTACTCGCTCTATGCCAGTCCAACTCATTTGCGCTCAAGCCTTTCTTGTTCATTAGAGCTCTCTGAGCTAAAGACAGAGCACCTGGGACCATTGCACTGCCATCGCTCAACTACTTTGCGAGCGTTCTCTCATGTACCCTAGTGTGATCAGGTCACGGCAACAAACTGCAAACAAATCAGGACCTACACGAAGCTTCCCCGCAGGTGCAACGGCACGCTCACGATTATGGCCACCCATCGATTGATGCATCATGAATGACCAGGGCTCGTTACAAACGCTCACATACTCCTAGTTGAAGTTGTTATATTGCTGTTGAACTGGCTCTATGAGCAACCACGCCCAAGCTTGCCTTGGAAGGACGGTCGGTGTCTTACCAGGTCTCACAAAGGCCTTTTTCAAAGGGATTTGCACTGATGCTGACACACACAGCTTCATGGACATTCCCCACGACCGTGCTACACAGAACCACGGACCTTACATTAACCACGGTTTAGTCTCGAGAGGAAGATATTTATTGAGGGCCTATTCTCATCGAGAGGATGAGCCCCCCAAAAAAGGTTCTAGTTGAGGAGAGACTAGTTTCGTTACACAAATGATCATCATTGTTATTAGTGATTAATTTGTCACATCCGCCTTGAGTGCCCCACAGCAAATCCTTCCGTTGTTGCGTTGTTCGAGACGATCACGTTCATGGTGCTGTCCATCACCTCAGCGGTGATGTGTACGTCCTGCTGGCGCTGGCTGCCGGAGCACTCGGCTACGACGACAGTACGGCTCTTATAATGGTGTGCACTGCTTCCTCCCCTTAATACAGGGTTATTTATTGAGACTACCCACTTCTGCATTATCAAAATAAATCCCTCCATTTCTGCGTTGTTTAGATCATCACGTTCATGGTGCTGTCCATCATCTCCGCCGTGATGTGCATCTTTCTGCTGTTGCTGCCTACTGCAGGAATCATCACCCTTGATTTCTACTATACCTACTATAAAACAGTACGCAATAAGGATTTACAATTGTGTGTGTATTATCATAAATGTGTATATATTTGTGTCGTCACGTGCGTGCGTGTGTGCGTGTGTGCGTGCGTATGTGTGTTTGCGTGTGTGTGTGTGTGTGTGTGTGTGTGTGTGTGTGTGTGTGTGTGCGTGCGTGCGTGCGTGCGTGTGTGTGTATCATGAAACCTTTTTTTCTAATACATGCAATATGATCATGACCATGTAACTCAGTTACATCACTGACAATACTGACAAGTACTCAATGCAGGCCTATTGAATAAATATGTATGTAATGAATTAATCAGAATCAGCGATTATTGCCAAGAGTATATCATGGACTTGAATTACATTTTGTCAGTATGATTATGTCAAATAGCAAATAGCTTGGTATGTTGTTCTTGCTCATCTACGACTCGCATAACGTCTTGTCCTTAATCTTCTTTCATGCCATTTCTACTAATAATCTTCGTGTATAATGATTGCATACGATTCCAGAAACATAACATACAAGTGGCTATCGCGATACATTCTCTGATGATCCTCCTGTCCCTTGTGGAGGCTGTCGCCGCCATCTGGTCCTCCGCGATTTGCTGCCGTGCTGCCTGCTGCCAGCAAAGTGTATGTACCAGCTTACATCCAAGTGTCTGTCTGGGGGCATAGGTACTACTGACGCATATCCACTTAGAGAACAGAGCTGGGTATGCCAGGGCACATTGTGGGTGGGTGGGTCTGGGTAGAGACCATCGTCAACAGCCTGTCTCTTACATAGACTGATATCCATTACGTGAAGTGTGAGAGAAGTGACGTTGACGATGTTTTCAGCACTATTAGAAATATTTTGCTTGATATGATGGATAAAAATGGTGATACAGCTCTAGGTTTCAAAAGCTAAACGCATGGAGCCCAAGCTTGCATTATTTTGAATAGGCAGTCAAACCGCACCGTCAAATTGAAACTTAATGCAGGCAGAAATGGTACGCTTCATAGAGGTGGCTTCTCTATAGGTTTACGATTCTTCTGTATCTTGATGACCAAGAGACCCTCACATTTCAGGCCACGCACACGTCGCCAGTGAGTGTGCAGTACCAGCAGTGCGGCCCAAACCAGCACGTGATTTTCATCCAAACGAGCACCACCTCTGGAGGACAGCAGAACGTTATGTACATGCCCGTGGGGGCTGCACAACAGCCAAGTAAGCAGCAGTCGCACTTAAGGAAAAGAGAGGGCGCACTTACGGGATTTCATGAAAAACCCTATGAAAATGAAGTATATTGGTGGGAAAGGGAGGGGGCACGCGCCCCCTGCGTCCCCCTGGATCTGCCTATGACTACAATAGTGCCAGTGAAGGTTATAACACGACCACAATGGTGACAGTGTAGGTTATACCAGAACCGCAAAGTGCCAGTGTATAATGTTTTATTGATGTATTATAGTTTTTCATGCCAATGTTATTGGTCCTATTATTCTAATTATTGAAAAATACAAGTAAGGTTTTATCAGCTAAAATTAGTTCAATATGTTGTTATTTATGTTTACATGAAAAAACAGAAACTGATGACCATGCAGCTATATCTATTATGGTGTATAGGGCTGCTGATGTGATTATGATGTAATGTGGTAGCATAACTATTGACAAAATGCATTGATACATCTTATTTCAGTTGGTGGTGTGCAATATCCGGCATCATCTAATGCAGGTTAGTTAACAAATGGCTGTAAGTAAATATTGTACATCTAAGTCACTATGACATTGCATCTATAAATTGCATCTATAAAATTGCATCTATAACGCAAACTAGAAAAACAACTAGATTTTTTTTAATTGAGTGTATCGTGATGTTGTTGTTGTTGCTGCTGCTGCTGCTGCTGCTGCTGCTGCTGCTGCTGCTGCTGCTGCTGGTGCTGCTGCTGCTGCTGCTTGTAGAAGGCGCGGTGTCGGCTCCCCCAGCCTACAGGTGAGGCCACACCTTTTTGGTCTTAGGAAGTAAGAATCTTTTTAAAAATCTGCAATGGGGAAAGCTATTATTTATGTGATTTTCAAAATGGCTATCATAATTTTCCCCCCATAACTCTGTTAATACTAATTGAATATTTGATATTACAATCTCGTTTAAAAAAACTTTTACGTGTCTTATAAATGTTCGAAATACTTTATATTGGAATTTTAATACCTATAGTAAAATTACTGCAATGCCCTTTTAATCTGTCAATATTTCTCAAAACCCCAACATTTGGCTGTCCACGTCTGCATCTCACTCAGCTTTCCCCGTAACTGGACACTGAGTGGACCAATGTTGGCACCATGTCTCGTTCTGCTTACAGCCTTCCTCCTTATGCTGGACCCTCAAGTGCTATAGGTGTAGTCCACATAACACCCGGCCTGGCTTCATAGACAGCTAGAATAGCATGCCGCCACTGCAATACTAGACTGCTGTCAATCACAACTCGTAACTCACAACTTGTATCAACTATAACCTTACTAAATTTTGTATATCTAGGTTTATTGATGAAACCACTAACTAACATGCATCAATAGCACCCTTATAGTTCAGTCTGATGCCGCACGGCTGATTAGACTCCTATCTATCATGCATTGGTCAGTCTGCCTATTGATATCATAATACTTAGGTATATGTTAAAGGTTAGAATCTAATAATACCTTATGACATGACCCACAATCAGTTGGTATGTATAAAAACTGTCAATCTATATAAAATATTTTACATTGAGCATCAAGACAACATTGTTTAGTGGTTAATGTTTATTGTACACTTCTATGTGAAGACTAAAGATTCAACCATTATCAAGAGAATGTGGTGGTCGAAAGAAAACTGAACTGAGGGGGGCGCAGTCAGATGCTTATATTTGTATGTGGGTGGGTCCAACGTTTCAAAACGTATGTTTGAGGTGGGAACACAAGGTTTGGTTTCAGAAATTGGTAGCTTCAAATGTTGTGACTTCTTAAAATATGTTATGAGGATGTTCAACATTATCCTTCTAGCCTATTCTTGACACCACTACATATCTTAACCTAGGGTTGGTACGTTGGACATAGACATCACTGGAAAACTTGGAAATATTCTCTCAGTATGTACCACGTAGTCTGATTTTTTTTTTCTTATGCGTACTTCATGATGCATATGAAAATAATCATTTCTCAGCACTCTCAGCATTCTTTTTAGAAATAATGAAAATCACAGTCTCCACCATTTCAAGTCACGTTAATGTGGTAGACATCCCTAACAGGCCTATTGGGTTGGAAAATCGATCATACAATCCCCCACAGACACCGACTTGAGTGTCTGACTTGTCCATTTCACATTATGCCTAAAATATGAATTTCTGACCCTCCCTCTAGTATTTTTATGACTTAATCATATATGTGATGTACAAAACGGAGTGCCTTTTTATGCCATTGTGAATTTATTGGGAATCGTGGTGAAATATATTTGTTTATATAGTACAAGTTAGTGAACAAATTAAATTGTGTGTTTTTGTCATACACATTACAAAACAGTGCGAAGAACTTTGATCTTTATGGGCAAAGCCATCAGTCTTTAGTTAGTATTAAGTTAGGTTAGCGCGAGCCAAAAATACATCGTTAATGTGTAATTTAAATTTAAATTTATGTATCTTTATGAATCAAATAAACGAATTTAAGGTGCACTTAATTTCTACACACTGTATACCTATAAAGGACTTAGAAATATGATCATAAACGATCTAAAACGATTGAAAGGTATAGTCACGGGAATTTGTTGATTTGGAAAAAAGGGGGTAAATTTGCATCCAGTGCACCCCCTGGCATAGTAGCAAGTCAAACCCACTCAACTGAAACATTCAGGAAAGGCGAAATGATAATCCCACTGCAATATTATGTGATCAATATTAATCCATGCGCTGCAGTAAAAATGGTATTATATGTCGGTATATTGCAGCAGATAAAACAAATTCATGAAAATAACAAAATTTTATTGCAGAAAATAATTGCCTATACAGATAGACTTGATAATTATATGGTTACTAAATTGTATTAGTGATAGTAAAAACGATAATTCTGGACAGACTGTAGCTATATTGGGGGCCGTGATTAACGATTTCCTCAAAACTGTATAAATTTCAGATATTGTGATTGCTAACAAAATTTGGTAGAAATGGCAATTACATAGGACTAATTTTACAAATTTGATATTGTGTCTATGTATCTTTAAGTGACAAATAAAGAACACCTATTTTAAGAATTGTAAATGCTTTATTATAGCTATACAACCAAATATTTACTATAAATTAAAATTTGAGAAAAAAGCCTCCACATAAACAAATTAATTCAAATTTAATTTTTTCAATATTGCTATTTAACCAAGGTTATTTGAGTAACATTTATGATGGATTATTGTTTTAAAATTCTACTGGGGTGGGGGTCATCAGAACCACTTTCAGCACGGTCATACCACTTCTAACCACCATACCATAAATAATGACTGGTTACTAAACTTCTCATCAGAATGTATTACTTTAGCAGATGAGCATTTGTTCTGACATAACATATTTCCAAAATGATATTTGTTGTAGAGAACATGGTTTTAAACCACATAAAATTCATTTGTTAAATATCCTATTATTATTATTTATAGTGTATAGTTTTATTTGTCAGCTGTACTCTGAATAGCATGAAATTTTGTTTTAAAAACTTAACAGATTATGACAAACAATATATGTAGATTTAACCTGGTAATTGATTAGTAAATATTATTCTATTAAAGGCTGGATGATAAAATAAATAAGCTGAAATTGGGATTGTATCAATCAACGAATAACAAAATTACTTTCTTAATAAATTAAATGTACTTTTATGTAAGCAAAATCTTATTTTTATATCTGATTATTATTAGAAGTGAATAATAGGCATTTATGTTTCTCATAACATTCCCAATTTTCAGGGCTTCCCGTGAATGATATACAACATGAAACAATTTGAAACTCAACATGAAGGAGACATTTTATAAAATGTCCATATCACCCATTATCTTTGGTTATGTGTGATATTATTATACATTATAATTTTGTGTAAACATGTATATGTGATATTTTAAAGCATATTATATCCAATGCATCTATTCTTATATATACAAACTGTCAAGATGTACAAATGTATTTTATTTTGAGAAAAACTTGACACAGTCTTACCAGATCAAAGGCTCCGAGAGCATTGTATCAGTGGAGTAATTCTACAAGATTTCAAGACATTTGATCCAGCCGTGAAGAACTAGTTCATTGAGTTAGGCCAGAAACATCATAATCAAGTTATACCAAAGATATTATAGAACTATAATATCTTTGGTTATACTATAGCACTCTCACACGTGTGTTTACACACTTACAAAATATAGCCTGTTTCATGAATCATAAATATGGTCTATTTCAAGGGTAAGTACATCATATTGGTCATTATATTGCGTGGAATCCATAACTGCTGTTCTATTCCTCTCTGTTCTATCGAACACGTTTCTTCAATATGTTGAATAGCTAACATGTTTGAAAAGAGAAAGAGGGAAAGAATTTTGTATGGGAACCACAGCTTGCATCATTACTACTGTATCTTATTTATATTATTTATACTATTCCACACATTTGTCTGAATTTCTGATGTAAAATGGGAAGAAAGTACTCGAGTCCATGTCAGCATCGAGTCCATGTCAGCAAGCATGGTGAACCTGCGGTGTCCCACCATAACAAAATCTATTTCATGAATAAGAAAAAATAATTGTATTTAAACAAACGTTGTCAAAACCATAACAAAATGTTTATTAAAAAAAAAAATGTATCATTGTTTAATACATTTGCCAATATGCCAGTACACAATGCAAACGAGCATTGAGTATTGCTAATGTGCCAGTAATGTTTCAACTGCCTGAATATGTTATATTATGTTAAACTGGAACTGTACAATGAATATTTGTGTTAATCAGGTCTTGCAATTCCATTGAATCTGATTGCATTATGTTCTTGTGCAGTCCATTTGTTACATGTATTATCAACTAAATTGTATAATTTATCAATTAAATTGTATACTGCGTTTACTGTTACATCATCACACATATCATATATGTCCTATTGTCACAAATATTATATGTTTTACTGTGCTCGTCACATCTTGACTATGTCAATTCATGATACCTCACACAGACAGTGTTACCTGGGCGACTTCATTTTTTTCATTTCATTATCAAATTCTATTCAGAATTCATTATTAAACAAGTTCATTAACTATGTTTGATACTATACATTTAAAGAATTCATTTTACCAATACATCAGTCCATCTTGTTCAGAGAAACGAGGTCATTTACTCGGAAGTAGACAACCTCAAAGGAGTGTTGGCTCAGTGCTGTAAAAGGGTGTAAAAGTGAGCGTCTTCAGAGATTCTTCAACAAGCACATTAACCTCTACCATAAAGCAGGACAAACCCTTAGACAAACCCTAGTCCATCCTAAAGATAAAATGAAGCCAGAGTAACAATGTGGAATAGTCTATGAGACAGACTGCCAGGTGTGCGAGACATTTACATTGGTGAAACAGTATGATCGATAGGAGAGAGAGTAGAAAAACATGAGAACCCAGTAGAAAAGAAGGATCAGACATCAGCAATCAGACAACGTCAGGGGAAAACGGCACATGTGCCATTCATTCCACCACTAATGCAGAAGATCAAGATCATTGAAAACGAACCAAGGGACAAAACACAGGGAAGTCCTGGAGGCTATCAACATCAGAGCCAAAGGAGCAAAGCTAAATAGAAATGATGGAGTTGAGATCCCGGATGCGTACCTACCCTTAACGTTATTGAGGGAGGAGCGAGCAGCCAGGGGGACCCAGCACTGAACCAACACTCCTTCGAGGTTGTTTTCTTCCGAGTAAATGACCACATTTCTGTGTAATTGATACACCAGTGTTTTTGGTGCCTAATTATATGTTGTTGGGGTTATAGAATCTAAATTCACCAATAAAAGTCACATTGATCAAACAGATATAGGCAAAAAAACTCGAAGATGGCCGCCACTGAGATGTGTGAATTCTGTAATTGCCTTGAACATTTTAACCGTTGATAACATTAGTATGATTTTGATGTCCAGCATGTTTTTGGAGTGATAGAATCCAAATCAACTTAACCAAAGTCAGATTGACTATATATACATAGATATAGGCAGATCCAAGATGGCTGCCACTGAGGTGGGTGAATTCTGTAATGTCCCAAATGGCCGCCAAAACCTTAAAATGGCCAATGAAAAGGTGCTAGGAATGTGTGTCTAGTGTAGGGTTTGGGGCTACAAGTAATTTGGATTTGTATCTTAGATAAAGGTAACATGACATCCAACATCAATTATTAGAAAAATATTGATAACAATCATCAAAATGATGTCATCAAAATAAAGTTAGATTTTACTCCTTAGTAATGAAAAAATGTCATAGTGATAAAATCTTAGTGATCATTCAATCACCTCATGATACCCTCAATTGAGAGATTAATGTATTCAAATCATTCCCTGGTGAGTTTCTGAATCATCATCATTATCATCATCACTATCATCTTGTGAGAGCTTAGTATTGGGATTTTACCAATATCCTGTATCTCCGCAACACTTGCAAAACTCTGCACGTCATGCCACCTTTATTATGGCAACTGCAACTTGTGCGTTGACATGGAAGTGTGCAACTGCATCTACTTTTCACAACTTAGAGGATTTCTTTCTTTCTGCCACAGTAAAACAGCCTGTAAGACCATGGCCTTGGCGCATGTCATGATCCCTTTGTATTAAGATATCAATATCTGTATCTGTGACTTCTTGCAGGACCTCATATTTACCTGACATTATGGCACACTATTACAAACTCATCAGCGTCATCACCCTCATCACATATAAACAGTTGGTTCATTTGGAATATGTTCATTGTATGTACGCTTTTGAAAGTAATAATCTGCATTTGCGTTACAAATATATACTTGTCAAAGCACATATAAACATCACCAATGTTCCAACAAAACCTTCACATTGTTGACAACAGAGGCCCAAAAGTTTTTAACTGTTGCACCTTGGGGCCATTATGTCATTAAAAAATATCTGCGTGTAGAGAGAGAAATTGACTTTCTATTACACATCACTATATAGTGAAGGAAATGCTGCCCTTGGTCTTCGCTGAGGGCCGCTATATGATGAAATTTGTAGGTACAGTGATGACAGTCTTAAAGAAATCAACACAGAACAACAGGGATAAAGGAGGATTTATGATCTTACCCTTGCTACTATGTTACCAGGCATGGATGTTGTGTTCTCAGTTTCCCAAAAGAAGAAGCAGCTCATTGACAATATCTTTGCAAAGATAGACTCCAACACTGGCAAGCTGGTTGTAACAGGTAATGATCCTCTTCCAGTGGAAATAAATGGTGCAGTATCGCGTCGCATTGACTTATGTCCCCGGGCTTATGTCATGCATGTTGAGGTAAAAACCTTTCTCATCCATCCTATAAGTAGTTGCCACACCAAACAGACCCTATTTATATGTGATGACAGTAATGTGTTTGTATTATTGTGCCATTTTGTTAATTATGGTTGAATTAAAAAGCATGTAAAGATGAGCTCCTGTAAGACGTTAGTCATGTGTACAGATATCAACGCCACAGTATCAAAATACAAATGAATCATGAATGACTTGCTTCCAAGCCATGGGCTTACATGCTGTGAAATTGTGGCAGTATGCTATGACATAGTTAAACCCACAGCTATCAACACTCTCAGGACAGGTATGAATCCACTAGATGCTCTTGGGAACATTTCCTCTTCTATTGAGGAGGTAATGAGCCAGGCCACAGCATTCATATTGGAATGTTATGGACATCTTGAGTGTGTGTGCACAAGTCTTACAGACGCAAAACAGATTATATTGGCAGCTGAAGCTGCTAGTAATGTTGCCAGTGCCCCAAAAATTTAAAAACCTACCTCCAATTAATGAGCAACTGTCCCGATTTGGATTGTCATGTATGGATTGGCATGAGATATGATGGTATCTATTCCATTTATTGAATGTCTGGTTACATAGATTTAGAGTTTATATACATAGTGCTCGTCTAGCAGAGTAGACTAGTAAGAGCAGGCTGAGGTCTGGTAGACTCATAGACAGGAAGTCCCTGCCATATAGGAGAAATGCTGAGTCAAGCATTAGTCTATATCACAGGATCCAGAATGTCATGGATTGGTGAAAGATAGTGACTCTTTGAAATCAGTGACTTTAGCATCAGATGTCCCGTTGGTACCTGAAGAAATCCTAAAAGTTGTAGTGTGGATATAGTAGCACATTTCCATGTTAAAGCACAAGCTGCAGTTGCCATTAAGCTGACGTTTTTGCAAGTGTTGCGAAGAGACAGGGAGGGCATTGTTTCAATCCCAATAGTAAGCGCTCAAAAGATGATAGTGATGATGATGATAATGATGATGATTCAGAAACTGACGAGGAAACGATTTGAATACACCGATCTCTCAAATGTGGGTATCATGAGGTGGTTGAATGATCACTAAGTGTTGATCACTGAGGAGTAAAATCTAACTTTTGACATTATTTTAATGATTACTATCAATATTTTTTTCTAATAATTCATGTTAGATGCCATGCTACCTTTATCTAAGATGCATAGTTGAATTAATTGTAGCTGATAACCCTACAATAGGCACCAACATCACATTCCTAGCTCCTATATTGATGGAGATATGGCAATTTTAAATATTTGGTGGCCGTTTTGGACATTCCAGAAATCACCATCTCAGTAGCAGCCATCTTGGATTTGTCTATATCTATGTAGTCAATCTGATCTGACTTTGGTTACTTGGATCGGATTCTATGATTCCAAAAACGTGTTGTTGGACAACAAAATAATATTTGTGCCATAAGCGGTTAATACGTTCAAGTCAATCACAGAAGTCAAACATAACAGTGGCGGCCATCTTGGATTTGCCTATAATTTTTTTATCAATATGACTTTTATTACTAGATTTAGATTCTATGACCCCAAAAACATATAGTGTGTATCATTAATAATCAAATTGTTATTAGCGAGAATGTATTTTTGCAAAATGGTAATAGTGAATATTGAAAATGTTTTTAAAAAATGTACTCCAATTTAGCTAGAATGGCTAGATAGATTTGTTAACCAATAAAACATGCTCATAGACCCATGTAAGCTTTTCTACTTGTGTACTGCTCCTGGTACTTGTCAGGTGCTTACACAATCTTATCCCTCTCGTTGTGGTATCCAATGAGACGTAGGCCCACACTACGGTTGTACAGGGGCCTCTCCCAAGACCAGATTGACGGCCCCACTCACGGTGGGGGTGGGGGTGGGGACTTCGCACTGGTGCTGTTAGCGACGGCTTTAGACCGTGGCACACGCCAAGCTGAATGTTACCAAACCCAAGACACGTATGCACGAGGGTTTAGTCGCTTTATTAGTACGTGACTTTAGCAAAAAAAAGGCCCCGAATCTATTAGATTAGAGGGTGTTAGTTCCCTACATGTTGTCCAACAACTTCTCAAGCTAAACTGACGGCTATTCCGTCTTTGGTGTATTAACACCTGCTAATTTGTGCCATCACCAAGGAAACTAGGACGTAAGGTGCTGGGATACCTGCTAAATTAAAGAGTCCGATCACCAAGGGAAACGGGGACGTAAGGGCATACCTTCGTCAAAACTACGTATACAACTAGTTGCGTAAAAACAACGTAACTATTGCTGGAAAGTGCGAGCGCGGGACATACGGGCCATCACGGTGCTGGGTTTAATTGACTAGCTCAATGGTGACAATGCTACAACTGTCCCACTCGCACCTCTAACTAACTTTTGCTCACACCCATAAATCACTTTCCTAGTAACTATATTGAAGAAGATATGTCAATTTTAAGGTTTCGGCGGCCATTTAGGAAATTATGGTGAATTTAAAAGACGGCGAGAACTTCGACTCACCTAGAACTCATTACATAGAACCTCTACATGAACAATCAAGAGAGAAAAAAACTTTATCTCACAAAAATGGGTTTTACCCATGACTATTTTGTTCGTGGCCAATGTGTTTCTTGTTGCTATAATTTAAGGTCCACACTGGAAATAAGAATATATGTATATGTATGAGCTTTTTAGTGCCCGTTATTTATTGCAGTGTGTGATGTGTTTGTATTTTGTTTGTAATATATCTGTGATAAATAAAATATTTTCAGATCAATTCTTCACACAACTATTGCAGAGTGGAATGAACTTGGAAGGGCAGCTGTAGCTACGACCCTCGAGGAGGCCCAAATACATGACACTGAAGCGAGGGCTGCCAACACCTAAGTAGTGCCATCACCACCCGTTCGTGTGATACCCAGAAGGGCTTTGTGTAGCAAACATACAGAAACAGAAGCAGGCTCGTGGGAAACGTCCGTCTCGAAGAAAGATGACGTTATCAATACTGCTTATGTGAATACTGCTTGGAGGCTGCGTCTTAGCAGGGACGTTAAACGTCACTACGTTTGTAGTATCGACAGTGTAGTATCGACAGTACCCGAATACTGGTTAAGACTGTGTGCGGTTGTTGTTTTGCAAACTATTTCAAGATTTTATTTTATTTTTAAATGAAGTCAACTGTGATTAATTTGTGTTGAACCGATCGTATTGAACTACTTATTTCTCTTTACGAAGTTGTGAAGTGCATCAGGCATCTTCTTTTCTTTGTAGATCTAATATAGTAAACAATATAACTGGGTCGATAGGCTGCATATTCAGTCATGCAGTAGACTACGTAGCCGTAGGTCGACTAGTAGTACAACATCAATCATTTCAATGTCGAGCCTGCAACTTGCAATCTACTCATGAATGCTATTATCAAAAGATTCTACCCGTTGTATAGAGAATATTTCAAAGTTCTTTTCAAGATGTTCAATATGTTCAAAATGGCGAGGGCTGATGATGCCCGTGTGTACGAAATATTTGAGACGACTGCAGATGGGTCTATGCGACTAACTGATCGAGTAGATTCAAATGCTACTGACGCTACTATAAAAGTAAGTATTAGTGGCAATTTCAACACACATTTGCTAGATTGTCAGGTAGTCTAATGCCATGGCGAGTGTTGCAGCAGAAGTTTGACGTACGGCCAACTCAGCAGTGGTCTTCTTTTTTCTTTCTTTCTTTCTTTCTTTCTTTCTTTCTTTTTTTTCTTTTTTTTCTTTTTTTTGTACATTATCCACATGTAGGAGTAGCCAAGTGGATGACCATCGCAAAACAACTTGAAATTGTTGGGTCAGTGTCCATGTGTAGAACGAATCTTGCTGTTATGACAATTTAAAAGTATAAGCACAAAGAGGCTAAAACCACACCAAAGAAAATGCACAACTCTTTCAGCGATAAGAGGTCATAAGAGTGGAAAGGGATTAGGAATGAGGTCACCATTTGTTGCGGGTAGTCAAAATGCATGTTACATAATGTATCCTCGCGTAGTAATTAAATTTATTTACCTGTTGACCAGAAAAGATAACATTTTGCCAAAAAGGATCTGATACACATAATTTTGGACACCATTTATGCTATACATGTATGTGAAGGGACCTAGGGTGAGATTCACTTTATCGAAGTTCAAACTTTTTTTGTTGAGGTATATAACAAACATGTTTTGATCTTCATTGATTCACATTTCTATACAAAACTTAAGTCTACTAATCTTCATGCAGTATGTTTGCCTCACATAGACAATGTGAGAGCTCAGAGATAATGAGTAGGTATCATGCCATGTATAACAATAAAATTGATTTAGTGAGGGACAGAGGGGACATGTATATGTTAATCATTTGTGATGTTTAACAAGATCAACTTAGAAAATAGCTAAGCTTGCATAAACCTTACTGAACATTGGCTCAATCACCTTGAAGATCTTGGCCTCACATCTAATATATTGTGAAGCCCTGATTTTTGCCCTATCCGGACAAACGTATCCAGCCAGTCAACGCCAGACCCAGTGAGAGGTTTGCATCATGAGGCCATAAATATTGGTTTATCAATATTGTTTTGACAATATGTAACAAAAGTAACACATAACTAGCCATTTTGTCACAAGTTGAAAACAATTTTGAATCATCTTGGGTTACTGTGGGGCAGAGTGGACAGGGACGGAGTGGACGTCGGAAAGAGAAATGTGGCTAGCATATGCATGTTTGATGCAAAAAAGGAATATCTTGATCATTATTCACCAAACTACAATCATATGCATAACTTTATGTATCAAACTTATACTATTTCAACTAAAAAAGTTTTCAAAATCATGGGACGGGGGTGCGGGGGGACGGTTTTCATTTCGGACAAACCTTATCAATGGTTTGGAATGGATCTGGCTGATGAAAGACTTGGTAGATTTTAACAATTAAAGGCTCAAATGAAAGCTTATGTTATTAGCAAACTAAAGATAAGTAATAACAAAATGACAAGTAAACTTTAAGTGTTGAAAACTGTAAAGGCAAATGCCATGGTCATTATCATAGAAATTCATTACATAGGGGGTAATATTTGTTCACACACCCTATCAAACATATTTGGCTTCAGTTTTTTGTAGCTGTTTATGTTTAATACGGTGCCCCAGCACCATACCTATGAGGGAAACAATAAAGGCTAGGCTATAAGGTCTTGAATTCATTAAAGTATTGTCAAAAATAAAGGTATGACCAAGTATTACGGCCCTAGAATGGGCATTTTGAGGCTGTTTCAATTCAAATACCGTAACTGAAAACTAATTTTATAGTAAACAATAAATGTTGATTTCCTCAGCAGAACACCACATTATCTTATTATCAACACATTTTCAATGTTTCTAAATGTATAAAGTTAGGATTACAAAATTTCATATCAGTTGGAACCCTGATCTTGCACTTGCTCTTATGCTATATGTGAAGGGACCTAGGATGAGATGCACTTTATCGAAGTTCAAACTTTTTTTGTCCACCTTTCAGAAAGTGGTGACTGTCAATGTGACATTTTTGAAGATTGGTGAGGTGAACACTTTGAAAGAAGTGTTTGAGGCAGATGTACTACTGAAAGTAAGATGGCGCGAACCTAAGCTGGACCGAAGAACGCATGCTGTGAGATTTATATGATTGTGTTACACTTGGTCACTGTTGAGATAGTTGGGCTCTAGAGTCTCTAGATAGCAATGTTAATTTCTTCATTTATCGATGGCTTATAATGCAAAGATCCCATGAATAATCAGAAGTGTTACATGATGTATTACGTTCTTTGGAAATACTTACATTGTTCTTCCTACACAAATAAATTTGTAATAGGGCTAATAGTAGGTCATTGCAAATCACCTGCTGTAAAATTAATACAATGTATGCCTACAAACGGTTATTCAGCAATGCCCTGAAAAGTGCTACATATACAATCAAATTGATTGTGAAATTAACCACAAAATGAATAGTTTTTTGTTTGTTTTTTGTTTGTTTTTAGGTTGGGCAACAACTAGATACCACAACGTTTTTTGATCCAAAAATATTTATTGAAAATTGCGTACATGAGACAAAGGTTACAAAATCATTGGTTGTTGAATATCTTTCAAATGGTGAAGCTTATGTTATAGGTAAGAAACATTTTCCATTATCTCTGTATGCCAGCAATATAATTTAGTGGTGGTGTGGCTAGTATGTTCATAATAACAGTAAATAGCAATTGTAAAACATACATACTATGGTTTAAAAGTTGATTTTAATGTATTTTTATCTACCCTTTATCTACCTACAGAGAGAAGAAGGGTGAAAGGCAGTTTTTCTGAACAGTTAGAACTCTGGGACTTCCCATTTGATGTTCAGGTAGATTCGTTATTATTGCATCTTCAGTGAATATCTGCCCACATTTTTCTCAAGTGTATACAGAATTAGAATGTAAAAGTACTGGACATGAAGCAATTTCACTCACATGCTTCAATTTTATTGCATTTTTTACCATTTAGGGACCAAGCCAAAAGTTGTGCGTCTGATAACTAAGTTAATTCTTTAACTTAGCTCAGAGACACCCCCCCCCCTCTGTTAAGTTAATTAGTAAAAAGTTGATCTAGCGGAACGACAACACCCCCAGGTAATATCTTAAAAAGTTGAATGTGCACTTTAAAAAGTCTTGATTAACAAATGTTTTGTCTTAAAGTTAACTATAAAAATAAAATAAAAACAATACGAAACAACAAAGTTTGGAAATGGTTTGTTAAAAAGTTGATTTTGTCGGATGGCACAAGTTAATTGGGCCTACTAACCCCCTCCCCCACTAAGTTGAAGAATTAACTTAGAAATCCGACATTGATCTTTTGGCTTGGTCCCTTACCACACTGACATCCAACAAAATATTTTTACTTGCCTACGCAGAAAAGTGTATAGTACAATAGAAAAAAAACATGGTATAAGTCAGAGAATTTGCACGTGGTGCATTATGCTTGGCCATTTCTACTTCAACTTGCTACCCCTTGTGTTATTATGTTTGCTTTTTACAGTGATCATTTATCTTTTCTCACAGGACCTTACACTCTATATCATGTCCGACTTGAGTGCCAAAGACGTTCATCTGGTGGAAGATCCACTTGAATTGCACAAGATCCAAAAGCAGTCCTTTATCGATGAACAAGAATGGTGAGATAATCTGCTGACAAATAGCCTAGAGAAATTTCCTTGTTCAGCTACCAATAGTACTCATCTATTAGTCTGACAATGATATCAAACCAAGAGAGCAAGTGTGCACTAAAATTTACTTGTCTTCTTGACAACCATTATTTTATCATTATTTGATGTCAATTAATTTGAGAATCCATGATATATTCATATCGGAGAACTAACATTTAACAAAAGAATGCTAGTTCCGTATAGTGTAATATTTTAGGAATACCTAATAAGTTTGGACTAGTAAGACAGAAATTTTATGAAAAAAAAAATCCTGACGACCTACTTGCATTGTTACAGGCATCTCTACAAACACGTGGAGTCTGATAGGAAGGACTTAGTGAAAGACCCAGCAGATCCGCTCAACAAACATGCTACGCTGATTGTGAGATGCATCGCGGCTCGACGACCAGCGTACTTTGCATGGAACATATTCAGTCTAACAGTAAATAATTGTTTGTTTATTGGCAATAGAAGTGGAATATACCAAATAATCCAGACCCACGATCAGCTTTTTTATTATATTACTGGTGTTGATGTGGCCAGTTACTATCAGTACATGGTCGTGTGGTGTCAGGGAACGATCATAAATAATGATACCGGGGGGGGGGGGGGGGCGTCCATTTTGGGGGGCTTGAAGAAAAAGTTAACAGACTCCCCCATCAAAGTCCCCTACATAGTTATTGCATTTTTGGATAATTGCTAAAAGAAAATATTTGAAAAAATATACCGCAGCGTGATAAAAAAGTTCAGCGACCCCCCCCCCCCCCAAAACGTATCAGAAAAGTTGGATGACCCCACTACCTTTTTGGACGACCCCCCGGTATCATTATTTATGATCGTTCCCTCAGTGTTTGTTTGGGGCGGGGGGGGGCATTCTTACTATGGTGGTGGGTGTGGTAGGAGCACGATCACTGAGTCCCAATGTTTGTAGTGCGGTGGGTTATGGTTGGTGTTTACCTCAGAAATAGAACTTTGAGATGTGATTACCCATTATTTATTTGTTCATTCCAAGGATTGTAAGCTAGTCATAATCTATTCATTTAAATTGGGTGCATAATAATTGTAGAATCCCTTGAAGGCATTGATATGTCTCATAAGAATCCTTCGTAATATTTAGATATCAGCCATTAAGTAGTGATTAATTTTTATGTGTAAGTATAGTGTACATCTAGCTCCGGCTAGCTGTGTGCAATTATGTTAAACCCATTCGTCTCGAACTCAAATGAATTGGAAATAGAAGTTATTGATGACACTCTTGCATGTTACTTTACATTATGATAAATGTTTCTAATATCTTAAATTTTGTGTTCAATCTCTTCAAATTGGAGCTAAAGAAGTCCTACCGAAAATGTACAATGTCTTGTCCAGAGCCTTATTTGTCTTAATCACATTATTTTGACAGTTCCTCATCAGCTGCATGGCCTTAGCAACCTTCTGCATCTCTACAGATTTGCCTCAGAACCGTCTGTCGCTGACTTACACACTCATACTCACGGCTGTGACTTTCAAGTTCATTGCCAATCAATCCATACCGAAGATATCATATCTCACGTATTTGGTGAGTGCATATCATTTTATTCTAAATTGACAAGTTATCCCGTTATTTCAACAGTTCCTCATCAGCATGATGGCCGTGGCAACCTTCAGCGTCGATAAGGACTTGCCTCATTTTCGTCTGCAGCTCACTTTCACACTCATTCTCACGTCTGTGACTTTCAAGTTCATCGCCAATCAATCCATACCGAAGATATCATATCTCACGTATTTGGTGAGTCATGACTTTTACTGTTCTTATTGTGTGATCTTTACGATTCCAAAATTTTTGAAAATTTTCCAAAACTTATTGTTTGTCTATTTAAATTTTCAAGCATCCTATCTGATGTTCCAAAATGCCAACATCTTTAGGTACAACACTTTTGCTAACTAGTATCTTAATTTAAGAAAATATGCGACAATAAAAGTCATGAATCCATTTCCTATATATCTCATATACAGGTTTGTATTTGGTGTCCCGGGTTTAATTGTTTGTTTTTAGTTCATGCTATTTTGCAATGAAATAGAGCACAACATTTAATACTGTGCTTCCAGGACCGATATATTCAAGCGACAATGGTGATGCTGACTATAGTCAGTACCTGGCATGCCGTGCAGGTCATCATCCCTGATAAAATTAAGAATGACTACATCGCCATCACCGTCTTTGGATGTACCTATGGCCTTTGGAACATTGCCTTCGTGATCCAGATATATGTTGTGGTAAATTACATCTCTAACCATCTTTTTTAATTAAGCTATAGTTCATGTCATTGGTTTTCCAGCACATATGTAGATGTTGATGGGTTGGCCTAAAATTGTGTCAGAATGCCAGCGACAGCATCTAGGGTATAATGTATACATGTAGTCTTGTAGAGAGTATTTGGCTCTTAAATGATATACATGTGAAAATAAAAAACCTTCCATGACTTCTTACATATTACATGTAAGTACATGTATGTGGGTTTTTTTCATATCAAATGTAACTACATCAATATAAGTACAGGTTTATCAAAGAGGTAAAATTTGTATGATTTCAGGTTTACAGAAAGCGTCGGGAAATGAAGCGTCGGGAGGCAGCGTACTTGGAAAAAAGTATTGAACTGAAGAGTAAAGGCCAGCCCACAGTACCGTCAGGCATTCCTGGTGTCGTGTAAGAGTGCCAATGAGCAAACAGAGAAACGCCTTGACGAAGTTCTATTCAGTTGTGCCGCATACACATACGACTCTTGAAAAGGACATCTTCATTAAACCACATTTGGTACCACAGAGATAAATTTGGCAAAATACTATGCTAGATTTTTATTCTTTCCCTTTTGTTTTTTATATTTTTAAACTGAATATTTATTTGTTGGTTATCCATAATAGTTTACATAAGAGGGTATCTATATGTAAATAATGAGTTTCCATATTGTTAACGATATTAAAATGGTAAGTATCCCAGCTATGGCCACAAATAGGAAAAAAATCATACTTGTCCGTAGGACGGATATCTTGATAAATATACCCATCTAACTAAGATTTACGCATCCAAATCAAGAAACATCATGCAAATACTATTGAAACTGATGTTTGGGACTTCTTAGAATAGACGTCCATAGAACAATTAACTCAAATTTTTCAAAATATCTTATTTTTGCATCATCAAATGATCATGTCAATACCTATTTACCTAACGGTGACGTGACTTCTTCATTTATTTACCTTCCCTTCATCCACATTAATAAAATCAATTTCACAAATGACTCACATTACTTAATCTGCAGCAGAATCTATACACAACGAATATTGGTCATGTTATTCAAACACAAAGATAAAGAGCGATCCAGTCGTCATTGTCAGCAGAGAAAGGACTGCATCGAACCCACTCTTTACAGGATATCCCCAAAAAGCATTTTTATGGTAGTCCAAATAAAAGTGTTTTATAAGTCCGCACTCTTCACCCTCAAGTAATTGTTTCCTCTCCGTGTTTTTGCCATATTGCTTTGCAATCATATTCATGGCATCTATCAAGCCGGATTGTTCAGAATCACTTCCTGCCAATATAGATCAATAACTATTACCTGTCCCATTTTCCCATTTTCGAGTGTTCTAAAATGATGTCGTTCGATGAGCATTGATAGTTTGTTTTTGTTGTTGTTGTTTTTTTGTTTTTGGATTTTTATGTGTGCTGTGTTTTTAGGATTTAAATTTATTCATGGATATTATTGTAATATTAAAATGCATTCAACTGCTTGTAACTTTCATAGCTATTACCCGTCTTACTGTGCTCCAATTCTGGCTGTAAAATGACGAACCTATAGACCTGTTGTGTTTTTAGGACTGTACCTTATTAAAATGTTATTGTAATTTTGCACCACCTTTAACTTCTTGTAACTCCATTAGCTATTAATGATCTCTTTTTTTGCAATTTTTATGTTCTTAAATGATTATTAGACAAACATCAATAGTTTTTGTTGTGTTTTTTCATGTATTTAGTGGTTTATGATTGAGCCGTGTTATTAGATGTTATTGTTCTAATATTAATGTAATGTTTTATTGGTTGGTAATTACTCGTAACTTGTGTAATGGACTGTATTGTCATGTGTGTAATTTGACTAATGATTACATATTTCAGTTCAATAATAGACTTTAGCTTATTGATACACGTGTAATCAATTATGATGCAAGACATTTCTTCAAATAAAAGCCATAACCATAACAAACTTATGATTTATTATAAGAGGCATAATGTGCAGTTTGGATCTAAAAATGACTACATGGTGTAAGAATACCATACATCAAAATATTACAAAAATATAAATTCGGTTTGTATCATTCAAGTGATTCAAGTATCATACTATCAAACCATTTTTAACGTAAACAGTTTGATATAAACACAGGCAGATCCAGGTTCTCAGAAAAGGGAGGCGCTGAATGGATCTCATGGGTTTTGTATGTGTGATCTACAGCGAAATGCCAAAAACCCTATAAAAATAAGATATTTTGTCAGAAAAAGGGGCAGAGTCCACTGGATCTGCCTCTGATAAATATATCCTGACGTATTGTACTTTTTTCTTTAATCCATCACTAAATGCATCCTATATCCCATCTTATTGCTCATCAAAATTATTGCAACATTTGTTTTCAAAATTCTTCATCTATGAGAATTCTTGCTTCGCATTTATTTCATATGTACATTTAAACTTGTTTTAACAACACAAATAAAAAAGATTTGCATAATTGAAATAACCCATTTCTCCCACATCTTATGTATATATAATAAGTGTTACTCTTTTAAGCAAGCCGGACTATAGTGTATAAACATGCATACAGTCGAACCAGAGGAGAGTGACCAAATATATCTGCATACGGTTGGTGGATAGGTGGACAGGTCACCTTGTGTAGCAAACGTGTACAACAACTCTCCTTATAATATGCAAGTTCATAAGATATCCGAAACATAGGAATCGATACTGAAACCTAATACCAGTAGTAATCTGAGTATCGATTCCAGTTAAGGTACAGAATATGTGTCATTTAACAATATTAAAGCGGCCATCTTAGATAAATGGCAGCCCTTTTGGGTGTATGATATGCCAACCAAAAGGTTATTAATGTAATGGAAGTAGCTTTGGTGATGCAATCTGTCACTTAAATGATATAATAATGTCTTGCTTCAGCACTGGCGGGTGCGGGGAATCACCACCTCCCCCACATTCCCACAAACAATGTTTCCCTTCAAAAGTTCACAGAGCACAAAGGGCTTTCAACATCTCCACATGTGACTGTACAATTTTACAAGGTAGTAGAATGGCAAAGTTTAATTCAAAAGCCTTCTAAAACATTTTTGTAAAGCCCAATATTTCATCCACAGCATAGTATCGTAGGAATTTTTCTAAATTCCAGAACGAACGAAAATAGTCCCGCCATTCTACTAGCAGATGTCATCGAATCCTGACTCGCAGTCTCAGTTCTGCCCTCAATGCTATTTTCTGAAAATCTGGATCTGTTAGTGACAGGATCCAGAGCTGCTAGGTGCGCAGAGTCCAGGGTCGGATCTGGCCATTGAGAGCGGTCAGCGCCTTGGCCTGCAGCTCCTTCTGGCGGTGTGCCTTCTCCTCCTTCTGGTCTTCGACTGAAAATAAAATAATTGATTCAACCATAACTTAAAGCTAGGGTCCGCATGGGGAACAGCACACACTCCTACTTTCTTTGTCCATCCAAATATTTCATTTTTAATTTTAGCATACGAAACCCATGAGATCTCTCAAGTGGAACCACCACCCCACCCAACCAACGCTTATCTCTTTTCCAAAATCCGCAATATTCCAGTGGGTCACAGTTCTGTACCCCCCCCCCACACACACACAGAGAGACACACTCCACAAAAAAATAAAATAAAATAAAAATTATTTATCATCTCTTTTTCCCATGGGGATCATAATTTGGACTGTGAGACAAGGGTTAAAAAAGCACCTATTATGGGTTAACGAAAAGCGCTACGGCAGCACCGTTGTTTTTGAGTCATTTTTATACAAATGACACATTTGAATTAAAATAGATACAGGTGGACTCTGCACTGATTTTTATCACTCTTGTGTGTGTCTAACACAACATTAAGATATACTGTATACCACTCAATCAAGAACCCCTACAGCCAATACAAGAGCATTCTAAATTAGCTCACTGGGATTTTTTTTTTTTCAATGGATAAGCAATAGGGACAATTTGCACGTACAATTACCACATTCGTAGGGACAACAGACCAGATTGCGTTTAACCCCGAAGCAATCTATACAACATCTATGTATGTTTGAGCATTTTAACCCCGAAGCAATCTATAAAACATCTATGTATGTTTGAGCAGATTGCTTTTTATCTCCCTGCATTGCGTTTACATCCATTGTAGACATTGTAATTGTTCAGTGAACCATTTTGAAATAAAAACAGTCATGGTGTCTAATGCACTAGGTAAATGGAACGCAAAACTTGTTCAGTTGTGTAATGCAGTGCTACTACAAAGAAGATTTGATAAAGAAAATAGATTCACATCGCATTTACTTTGTCCTTTTGGGTTTTATTTATTTGGATTAATATGTCTAGCTTGGCAGTAAAACATATACACGCACAGGGAGGTAGTACACGCATACGCACAGTACGCACGAGCGTACCTTTATGAAAAAACAATATTTTTTTTTCTTTCTGCACGACTGAATCCTGTCTAGGTCTTCACTTGCCTTTCTCCCCTTCCATTTACTAGCGTTCTATGGCAGAGGCAATGTCTAGATCTACCGTTTTGTAAAACGTGAATGGTTCGCATTGGATGAATTGGGACCTAGAAAAGTGCTCTCATTGTGGACGTGGTCTTAATTTGAGGTTCTACTGTTCTTGTATTGGTAGGTCACGGCCCAGTGAAATTCAGTACACTTGGTGTTGTTAGTGTAAATTTTATTATCTTGCTACATGTATTTTAAATTTGAGAAACGCATCGCCAATTAAAATTGTAGCCAATCATATTATAAAATGACTAGGGTACAGATCAGCGTTGAACAGTCTATTGGAATAATCTGGCTCACCATAAAAAGTGATATTTCTGGGTGTTTCTAAGAATTAGACGCGGAAAATTACTGATCATGGAAGAAGTGAGCTAGTTTGCAACTTATGGTCTTACGATAATCCTTGATCCTATTATCTATAATAAACATGTATTGCCATGTTTAACATTTCTGAAACAAATATTAACTGAAAAGACTTGTCAACTATGATCGGTTGTAGGTATGTTGGTGACAAAACTAGAGAAAAACAATGGTAAGTTTATTACAAAAATCTAATTTTACATTAGTATCCTTTCCTACTAGGAATGTATTTCATTCCATTTGAACATTCACATGGTAATAATTGTTATGCTTATCATATCCCTTATGTTACACTTCTAAACGATCTGGCCGTGAAAGAAAAAAAACGCGCGCATATGATATTTGACAGCCGGATGGGTTAATTAAGCTTGTACCGAGCAAGATAAAACTGGACCATAATACTAGTAATCGGGTTTGGATTACAGTATGACATGCTTATTAAGACCACGTTTGTCATCAAACCATTGTTAAAGCAGTCCGACCCTCCATAAAAAGACCACCATAAAACTCCATAAAGAGACTACCTGTCTTTTCAGACCACTTGAGGCCAGCCTTTGATTGGCCATACTTAACTGTATAAGGCTACATGTCTAACCACTTTGAGCCGCGAATACATGCTCAATTTGCTAACAATAAATGGTTACTAAACCATGTACTGTGTAACCTTAACTTTCTTCAGCCTAATTATACCGTATCCAATTTTATGATATGATATAACCAAATCAATGAAACACAATAGGAACAATGAATAATATGACGGCAACTGTGTTAAAATCTTTACTGTAGTAGAAGTGAAACTTTAAAAAAAAAAACATGCACAAGTTTGTGTTACATGCTCGTCAAATCTTAAATCATGATCATAGTCACTGATTTTAAACAAGATAAAAGTCATGAATTTAATACATGTACATCTTTTACCACCTATTATATCAGGAATGGTTACTATAGAAGTCTACAGTTTCTTCCGAGTTCTTACTCTTTTCTAAAGTCTGCATTTTCTAGGACACCCGTAGTAAGTTAACAATTTGCGAGCATTGTTGGCTCTATACCCTGACTCTACATTCACACTGATGCATTCTCTCGTAGGTGATTACCTAACTGTATGTTGATAATCTCAGTGGCGGAACTGCGTTGGTAATGGATCCAGGTTTCATAAAAACAGGGGTGGGGGTGAATATCATATGCTCGAAAACTAGAGGTGATCTTAAAAACTTTGAAACTAATATACATGTTTCCATTTTGCTCTATTTTATTCAGTTTTACTTATGCTCTTCGCTTTCTTTCTTTCTTTTTCTTTTTTTTTCAGTGGGGATGGTGGTGAAGGTGGTGGTTAATCGAAAGTTTTTGTACCAACTGATGTAAGCCCCTTAATCTTAAAAGCTGTTTGTTTTGGTTTTTACGAGTGTCAATTTTAGTTTCAAAACTTTCAACGTCATCGTAGATTGATTTGTAGAACCAGTTACCTCACATCAACAACATTTCATGGTCAGTGTACAATACAAATATGCTATGTTGGTAGCCCCACCAGTATGATTGGGTGGCAACCGGCCTGTTTACTGAGAGGTTTGGTTCACTTTCACTGACTTAATCCCTCTAATTGCATCACAAGCACAGACCGGATTAGCACTCATACAAACTACATCCGGCTGGATCTATCAAAGGTATTGATTGGTGTTGATTATCGTACCAATAATCAATGATTCAGTTGGATGCCTATTCGGACACTAATGCGCACTGCAAGTTTACATCCATTGATATGTTCATTAAGCCTCCCCAAAGAGAAGGGAAAGTTAGTTATGTACGCAGAACATAGTAGCAGAGGACATATTGCATGTTTACAGCGATAACAAACAACATACAGTATTGGTCGACTATGCGCAGCATGAAAATAGTCCCTGCATCCCTGAAATTGGAGCTAATTGGTGTATGTATGTGAGGTGTGTAAAAGATAAACACTTAATTATGAAGAGAAAACGTTTTTGAGAGTTTTTGTACTTATACAATATATTGAATACATTTTTTTTATCTTGTAAATCAAATCCAAAAAGAACAGGGCATGAAAATACACATGACTATGACAGAAAATACCTGTAAGTGTGTCAAGTTACCCAAATGCTTCGATTTAATTGCGTAAGTGAATTCCCCTCACTCTTTGATATGAGTAACACAGCTCCTACTGCTCTTCCATTTACGCAGACGATTTTAGTGAATTCTACACAGTGCTGACTAATCAGTGGAACTGGCGTGCATTTAGACAAGTTTCCTGTAGCTATCAACACGGAACCGTGGCATTAGCGCCTTTGTACGGTTCATCAAAAGCGCCACTGGACCATTAATTTAATGACAGCGCAGTAAGTGTGCGCACTGGTGCATTTCGCGAACACGGTGGTATGATGCGTACGCAAGTTTTGGGAAGTAAGGTGCAAAACAGGTACATCTAAAGAACACTGAAAATAGATTGGAAACAACAACTGGGTTTTGGCTCTTTTGGCCTGTAGTAAAAGTTTACAGTTCAGTGCACAGTGCTCATTTGTTAAAGGGGTATCACACGGGTACACGTAGGCCTACCGGATAAAAATAGATTTTTTCTGCAAACTATAATAGATCTAAGTTCTGATCAGCCTTTATGTACACTGAAGATGGTGTGGTAAATAGTTCAGCGCACACCATTCTATAATAACTTTTGCTGTTGAGAGTCCAAGACAGAGTCCAATTAACGTTTTAGGGCAACCGCTGATGCTCTTAAGAGGAAGGTACCTTTTTTACATTTAGAACATATAAACAACAATATAAGGGGTATTTACATTATCGTCGTAAATAGTTTTATGCGAGTACGTTTTAGAATGTTTAAAAGTAAATTTTACACTTGTAATGTTAGAATATGGATTTCAGAATGCTGTTAGCCTCCATTTTGTAGTGCACATGGCCTTAAAACCCGTGTGCGTCATTGTTTCGCAAAACATACGAGGCCCTCTCGGCATTGGGGGTACAGTGGTCCATGACTGCAGCCTGCTCAGCCCTCCCCCACACCCAGCCCTGATCAGCACTGATTAAACTGGTGGCATAGGACACATGACAGTGCAACTAGTACATCAAAGGGTTTTATATATTGCACGACTGACTACATTGGTATCAATCATAGCAATGTGCTTTTAAAAAGGTTTGGTTTTACTTCAAATTTGTTTCGACTTACTCCCACGTATTCTGGCATACTCAGCTGAAAAAAGATACAAATTTCTACGTAAAATGTACAAACTATAAACTACTAGCACAACAAAAGCGGAACTTAGCCTTAAAATGTATTGATATTGTATGTTAATAGAAAGGTAAATGCAAATATTAGATGACTGTTTGAATAGACAAAATAAATGAATAGCAAGCCAAGACTGCATATAAAAGACACTAGTAAACTACCAGCATTTGAATCTAACAAACGAAAATGACGTTTTAATACATTTGTCTATTGCACATTACCCATTCAAATAACCGACAAAAAGCAGAGTTCGTGATTGTGATTTTGATATTTAGAGTTCAAAATTGAAATACCAGCTTTAAAATCTACAACAAAAATGATCACAATCTTATAGCATTGCATAAATTCTTGCACTCCATATTAAAATTATCTATAATAAACGATACTATACTTTGGTATGATACTAATCTAATACATATACTATCATAGCACGAAATGCCTGTTTCTTGCCCTGAAACAAGGATAGAATATACTCAGGATACCTGGTCAAAACATATCTGTGAAATTGGAAAATGAACCGTAATATGTTAGATTGGCATGGTATTTGTTTTCCCCATCAGTGCCCCTCCCGTGCCAGATATCATCGAGCGCTTATGCAATGTTGGAGGTAGCATTAGGTTGACCCAATAGTAAAGGGCAGATGTGGCTAAGGTTTTAGCTGTATTGATTGGTCAGGATTTTCAAGATTATTGTTAAAACATTTTCACAGCTAAGTAATGGTTTACTTTAGTACATAACAACCACAAATGTAAATATCAAGGTAAATGAATTAATGCGAATGCTGTTGTTCTAAAATGTACATACCCGGTAAGAGTTCTATTGACACGCTAAGAGGGCTGCATTCTAATCCTTAGAGCAAATCACGTCTGTGTGATTAAATGAACAGACACTGATGTGATGTGAATGTACTGGTAAAGCAGGATGAGAAGGCTGACAATTAGATATTTTCAAGCCCGTTTAAGATGAAAGCAAGTTCATTATCGTGATTATAAGATTTGATTGAATGTTTGCCAAAATAGAATGGAATTACATAAGCAACAGTGTGTAGAAAACACGCACATATGACCGTGTATGCTGGTGAATCCTGCTTGTATACAGGGCAGAAAACACATAAACCACCGGCCTATGTATGCTCTACCCTAGGCCCATAGTCTATGCTACACTCCACTACACTACTGATACTAAGCTATAAATTCCCCATGGCTAAACAACCAAGCACACTATACACTGAAACATGCCTATGTGGACACCTCTCTATAATGGACACCTGTCTTATGTGGGCACTTTTCACTTTTCCCGAAGGTGTCCACATAAGACAAGTTCCACTACACTACACTACACTTTACTACACGACACTTTTTTAGATGCAATCACAAAAATTACCACCAATAATATGAATACTACACCACACTACTGATCACTACCAACTGCACCAAATCCCACCTGAGAGGATGACCAGGTAGATGCCCCAGCACAGGCTCCAAACCCAGCCGACCAGCATGAAGGAGACGGTGAAGAGCTGCGCGAGCCCTACCCACACGTTGATGCACACGCTCAGCATCACGTGGTTGTCCTTGGTGTGCACGCGCGGCCGCCCGCAGCACAGCGTGCAGAAGCCCGACAGCATCGTGCCTGGAGCGGGAGTGGAGACGGGGCTTGTGAAGTGCAGTTTACTGGCAGATTCAGGGGTTTGTTTGTCTTTGGAAGGTGTGTGTGTGTGGGGGGGGGGCTAAGGTTTCCATGGGCTTCTTGCGAGCAGTCGATAGCGGATTGGACAAAACAATATGGAAATTAGGTATTTTGGTGGCATTTGGTGCACCCCCCGCCGCTTACAGAAGGATGAGTGGCAAACTATGGCAAACTGCTGGGGAAAGGTGGGTTGAGAGGTGGGACTCTCTAGCTTCACCCATGCCTGGTGCCATAATGTTCAAAATGAGCAGAATACCAGGCACCTGTGAGTGTGTGTGTGTGTGTGTGTGTGTGTGTGTGTGTGTGTGTGTGTGTGTGTGTGTGTGTGTGTGTGTGTGTGTGTGTGTGTGTGTGTGTGTGTGTGTGTGTGTGTGTGTGTGTGTGTGTGTGTGTGTGTGTGTGTGAGTGTGTGTGAGCGCGCGCGCGCGGGGGGGCTATGTTGCCTGTCTGTCTGTCTGCTTTATGTCTCAATATACATGTATGTTTATCTCTGTGTTCATATAACCTTGCGTTTTCTGTCTATCATCACTTATGCCTGCTGCCACGTCGTTCAGAATGCGGAGAATGGTAACAACGGTGATACCTCATTCATCTAATCCATCTCCCCGTATAACATCACGTTCCTCGGTCCACCCTCACCTATGCCTGGTGCCACGATGTTCAGCATGAGCAGCATGACGGCCACGGGGATGGGCAGGTACGGGATGGCGTCCTTGATGAAGTTGTCGGAGGTGCCGGTCACGTTGAGCTCGCCCGCCGTGTCCTTGCCGTCGTCCTTGAGGTCTGCGTGCACCTCGGCCGCGATCTTGCTGAAGTCGATGGCCGACATGCGCGAGTCGATCGACCTGGTGGCAAACAGTGGGTTTTTTTTTTAAATGATTTAATTTTTATTTTTTGTGAGCGTACTTGTTATGGGTTCTGAAAATCGGTGCCGTATACACCAAAATCTCATTACTTATAAATTATGATGGTAATGAATGAAATAACTAATTTCCTCAAATTTGGTTCACAAGCCACAAAAAGAATATAAAGTGCATGTTTTGTAAAGCATACAAAATCTTTAAATCTTATTTTTTTTTCTCTCCAAATTTCAGTTAAACATTATGCAAACTAAAATCAGAGAAACTTTTTTGCTTTAATTCAACATATTCAAAAGACCATATTTTCCGAGGCGGCTTTTCATGACACGGCCCCCACCCATAAAAAAGATTCGTGTTGATTTGTATTTTCGTGTACGTTACATTGTTTTCCTTGAAGAAACAGTTAAACAGTTGGTTTTCCCCCGTTAATAATGGACCACGTATCGAAATTGGTCTATATTTTATATGGATTCGTATAAAATATAAATCAATACATAAATGTAAATGTCTGCATATATGAAGGATCAGGCGACTACATTGACACCCGATCATTTACCGACTTACATTCTTGTCACGCTACATTTATGAGAAAGTTACGTAACACCCACCATCAGACCCGACTGGAAATAGAAGTCACAACATTCCAAAATGATAGTTACACGTTTCACTCAGTCACAGAAACACACTACAGTATATGTTGTTATTTCTTCATTGATAAATAATCATCATTTGCATCGTTGATGTTAAAATAAAACTTTTGTTTAACGTTTGCTGTTTCAAGGTGTTAGAAACCAAAGGCCAGGTAAATATCAAAATCAAAGGTGCGGCACACTACATTGTATCATGAAGGCTAATACTGATTCCATAACAATTAGAAAATACTCCCTGCAAGTTGCAAATGCCAAAGTCATCCCAGGTCAACTCTGGTCTGGACAATGGAAAGTTATGTCAGGGCAGGTGATTGGGACATGGTACATTCAGTATTCATGCACGCATTCTTTCATTTGGATACCAGTAGATTCTCTTCACTGTGAATACAGTTACTTGCAAACCAAAGGAAACAATGTCTTCCAATCAAGATAAAAACATGGAGAGTGAGATGATTATAAACATGCCAACTATTAAAGATGAGGACAGGCAAACATCATCACGGATTCCTAGAGTGCACTATATGCGTAATATATGTTGGATATTAGCAGGTTTAGTGGTGATGTGCTTGTGGCCAATATTCCAGTGCTGTTCTGTGTTCCTAACAGCACACTATTTTATCGCTGCATATGAAATGCAGTCTGCTTTACTCTGTACAGCTGCATCAATGACACTGATTCAAGGCTGTTCCATGAACACTATATATATAAACTGGTTGTGGGCCATAGTGAAACAAAGCCGTGATTCCACCAAGAGACAATTAAAGAGATTGGTCATTCAGGACCATCTTAGGCACACACGCTTGGTGATATTTGGACACGAGGTAGTTGGTTTGGCTGGTTTTGGGCTGTTGGCGTGGATGCTTGTGTTGAAGTGTATTGTACTTTTGATATTCAATGCACCCACTACAATAAATCCAGCCCGCGTGGAATATTTTCAAGCAGTTGGACTCTATGGCGTCTATTTCAACGTTGCATATTTAGTACACATGATCTTTACTTTCAACCCTATTGATAGTCATGCACAAAAAGGGTGTAAACTTATTGAAAGAAATACACTTTTTGCATTTCAATATTGCTTTGTCTATTATGTGCCTGCACTAACAGTGCTCTATCAGTTGTCATTTGTGAATATTCTAGAGGTTAGTGAGCTGAGTAAAGTCTGTGTAGAATGTATGATGACTTTTGGCGTGGTTACTATGATTTTGATAAGAACCGGTCGTGCCAAACGAGTTTACATGACAATGGCATTGGTGCAGAAAACAGTTGACGGACTTCTTGCAGAATACAATGAAAAACAAAACATGGACAATAGGAAGAACTTAGGAGAACAAGCGTGCTTACGAGTAAGAAGTGCTTGGATGCACTTGCACCAACATGGAGTGATTCCTCTTATGAATATACATGGAATGGATTTGATTGTGTCCAGTGCAAAAAAGCTCTACTATGGGCCAGAGCATCAGGACATTGAACTGGATGTGATAGATGGAGTTTTCATCATACGCATTGAAAACGCAGCAAATGAGCCAAAATAAGAAAAGATGGACTCTTATGTTTGTGACCTTACAAATATCAACGATAGTTGTAATCTTTATATTATATTAGTATCCTATACAAAAGTTTAACTTTAGTTTGTAGAGCTGCATTTGATATTTACTGTTCGACAGGATGACACTACGAGAGGTCGACCTTTTTTTAAATTTATTTGTATGAATAATATTTTGCATGGTTGTATTTTATGATTTATTTTATATAGATATGCTGTACAAGTGTTATAATAAAATGACAAGTTAATTCTGGATTTTCCTTTTTCAAATATTACCTCTCTTCAAAAATCCTGTACTAGTAGAGGTTTGCGTAGCAGTGCCATGCACACCAGCAAACAGAGCTTTTTCATACGAAACTATACGAGCAATTATCTTTCAATCTAAGAGAATGTAGGCCTATATTGAAGCATGCTAATTTTGATATTATCATTTACAAACTTGCATTGGCGACATGTGATATATATAGCTTAAATATATGCCTATTCTAACATAAGTTTATGGGTAAAGTAATTAAATTGGTAAGGCATCGTTCACAAATGACGTCATCAGCGTTTTGTTTTTTGTTTTTTTGTTTTTTTTTTTGTTTTTTTGTACATAAATATTTGAATGTATTTACATAATAGCACAGTTAAATCAATGTTAAATGTTATCACGAAACCATGTCACGGGGGGGGGGAGTGTTCTACTTCATATTTATGATTGAATATCCGGGGGGGAGGGCGGTCTTCAATAGGTTGGTTTGGTACGGATGTACCTCCAGATATGAGTACCTTTTTGCGCCGTCTGTTATATTTTTGGGTCATAACCTCCCCATCCATGTATATTTTGGGGGTCATAATTTTTCAAAATTCTGTATATTTTTTGGTCACGTATCTGAAATTTTTGTGCAAACATTGACAAAAAATTATATTATTAGGTAATAAAATATTTTCATTGCTTTAATTCACACCATATTATGATAGCATTATCAAAAATATTATGCGTTGCTACAACATTTCGCATACAGCATTTCATACCCCCAGTGGCATACCCGTGCCATTTTGCGGGATAAGACTCCTAACCCGACCCACCCCCGAGGATTGAAGCTGTGTGCAAAAGGATTTTGATATATAAAGTCCTTACAAGGAATGTGTAACAGAGGGGAACTAAACCTAGTCCAGTGCAACTAACTGCAGAGCACTTTATAGTCTGCAAGAATGCTGAATACTTGAGTACTGGAGAAACTAATTTCGTTACATTACTTTGATGATCCTCTGCGTAAGCTTCTGGGGCTGCCTGCCGCGGATCCAGGTCTATCTCCATCTTTGCCAGGCACGCATAGCGACTCTTTTCTTGATATACCTTTTCTTGATCTTCCAGATCTGAAATGTTGACCATCAAAACTGGAAGTCTCACATTGAAGAAATACATCTTTCACATTCTAAACTGATATTGATTCATAAAATCATCGTAATTGTTTTTGTCGAATGAAGATAAATGTAAATTTTGTTGGACTAATATTTTAATTTTGTCATTTAATGTAAGTTAATGTGTGATACTTGATAAATCGTCTGTTTAAAGTTAAATTGTGTTTAATGCAATGTTAAGTAGATTAAACACAGCCTAGCTATAAACCTAGCCACCATTGCTATCTGGTTTGCATAAGTTACAATTCCAGGCTCACCTTGGAGAATGCATCTGGACGTATTCTTTCCTCTTGTTCTTGAGGAAAAGCCAGTTTTCCTTGGCTGACTTTTTCGTCCGAGCCGGTTCCGGGGTAAGCTCTGTGGTGATGATTTCCGGTGATTTCATGGATTTCCCCAGTGGTCCAGGTCGTGGTGCGGAGGCCTTTGTTTGACCAGTAGTCGCCTTATTCGCAGATTTTGTAGCTGGTGTCTTTGAAGAAGTTGGTCCCGGCTTACCATCACCCGACTCAGACTTATTGTTTGCTTTTGATTTCTCATCACTTGTGGCTGTTACTTTTGAGTTGGTTTTAGCCTTATCTTCATTTGTCTTTGTCTTATCATCTTTTTTATCGGCAGCTCCAGCTTTAGCAGACTTCTGACCATTGGGTACAGCCTCTTTGTCTTCTTTGTTGTCTTTTATGTCTTTTGACGATGTTTTTTCTTTGCTAGCCCCCTCTTTTTCAGATGTACCCGCAGGTGCTTTAGACAAAGGCTTACTTTTTGGCGCATCTTTTTTATTGCCACTAGGGCCGGTATTGGCTTTGGTAGCATTATTCCCAAGCGTGACCTTCTCCTTTTCTGATAATGAACCCTTCAAATCAACGCTCTTATCCAGTCCATTCTTATCAGATTTCTTTTGTTCATTGTTGATTTCCAGTTTACTCACAGTAGCACTATTGGCAGGAGCCGTTGACATGTTTGCGGGTGGCTGAGAATGTGATTGTTCTTGGCAAGAGACTTTGGATGATGATTGTTCCTGTGATGTTGGTTGTAGTGGTGATGGTGAATTTGATTGTGAAGGGACATTTCCTTTACGCTGTGTATTGACATCATTTGCAGATGGCATCTGTGGACTTGCACTTTCTGTGTTATTTATTGGCCCCTCTTTCTTTGCATTTGTAGGGCTTATACTAGGTGACTTTGGAGCACTTCCTTCTCTCTTTGCTTCTTTAGGGCTTACAATTGGTGACTTGGGAGCATTTTCGTTCCTCCCATCACCTGGTAGTCTAGGCGTACCACCAACTGGCTCAATTTCTATCGCCTCATCCCTTTCAACTATTTCATCCAAGTCTATCTTCAACATTTCACCAGGAGGCCTATATGCATGGGTTTGCTGGTGAGTGTAATCAATGCCTTTGCCTGTGTCTAGCGAATCGTCATTATCAAATTTGATTAAATCTTTATCCGCGTCAGTATTTAGAACTATCTCTGCTTTCCTTTTATCCTTAACATCAATCTGATCATCATCAATGTTCACAGCTAAACTCTCACGTGACTGTGCTTTGGCAGGATCATCCAATGCATCACTAATCTCAATAACTGTATCAGCAGCATTCTCAGTACCTGTGCTATCACTATCAATAGTTATTATAGTATCAACCGTACCAAAGCTGTCACAAGTTGCAGACTTCAGACTGCTGCTAGAATCAGGTTTAGAACTTCTGGCACGTCTCCCACCACCAACTGGTGGTGTAACAACGCGACTTTTCCCACTTGTGAGACCATCACTAGCACCATCGGTATCACTCTGACCAGCAGGGACAACAGCCGACCGTTTGCTGCCACTTGCAGCTCCCCCACCACTAGATGAGTCCGCCCCACGTCTTGGAGGTAGAGGAGATCTTTTGGGCTTCGGTTTCGTGGGTGGTGGTGTTTTTGCAGCATTGGATGGTTTGGGGGAAGTGTCACTACCACCACTTGACTTCTTGCATACTGGTGGAGTTTGAGGCACATTTAGTGATTTCTGTGAACCATCACTGCCGCCACTGGACCTTTTTGAGGCATCTCCCCGTGTTGTTCCCTCGCGGGAGGTTCCCACAGGTGGCTTTGCGATGGGGTTAGGTGGTGGCCGTTTAGGTGGTTTATCACCCGTCTTCACCATTATTCCTATAATCTCTGGATGTCTGTGAGAGTGGAAAACATTCATCTTGGTGGTTTAGATTTACGCAGGGCACATGCTTTACATGAAAGGGCAATATCAAGTCACATTTCACTTCAGTACACTCTACAGTACTTTCACATTAGTTAGTACTACATAACACTGGACACACAGCACACACTATACGACAATTTGACACGATTACATTGTCAATTAAGCACTGATTGTTAGTATGGTCCACTCTTGCTGACACACTGAAAAGGAAAGCACATATACAATCAAAATCAAACAAAAAACTTAAAAATTGTTTGGGTATCATTTTTTTTCTTTTTTAATTATATAAATAATTATAATAAAATGAAATATTGAAGGTACTCATTGTAAAAACAAAACAACATAACAACACATTCATTCACACTAACCACATACCTACATCTTAAACAAAAACTAATAAGTAATAAATGCATTAACAGACAGGATCACCAATAACTAATCATAGATGATCATATACATTTATAACGTCAAATCAAGATTTACGGTCCAAATCAAAGAACAAACAGCTCAATTAAAATGGCCACTATATTGTAAAATGAAATGTGAATTAAAGATAGCATCCATTTTTTAATTGCTGAATTTCATTAGAATATCCATTACATTTGAACGATTTTGACTTAACTTAAATTTGATGGATCTATAGGGTATCATTAGAAACGTAACATAGTAAGAATTAATTGTAAAAACAGAGCTTTGTGGTAATATACCAATGTTTAGCAATACAATACTTACCAATAAAACCTATTTGCATGCGCAGCAGACGCAACAAAACGTATTTAAGAAACTCCGCAACAGATACGAACATTTAGCAGACGACTGCCGACGACGACGATATTTCACTCTGATGGTGCTCATGCCCAGCAAGTGTTTCTCCTCACCTTCCATGGCAGTGTACTTTTAAAGAGTCCACTTGTCTCATGCTTATTTCACAAATAGAAGTCCTGGTTTCGATGTTCATTTCGCAAATGAAAGTCATCGTTTTTCATGACCATTGCAGTCCTATGAATAGATAAATACATTTATCCTCTCACACGACATAAAACCACCTAAAGAAAGATGTTCAACTCTGCAATCAGAATCTCAGTGCACACGTTTTTATAAATATGTGTCCGCTACTGTACTGGTTGCTCAGACATATCCAGGTTTTCATGAAAGTGGGGATGCGCACACACACTGTTACTGGGAAAACTTGAAAGTTAGCTCTTAGGGTTGAAAATATGGGGGTGCACCCCCTGGATCTGCCTATGGATTAAAACTGCTGATATTTTGTGTGTTGTGTGTGTGTGTGGGGGGGGGGTGAAATATTGAATTCATTCCGTTATTTAGAAGTCTTGTTGTTTAACAGTTATTTTGAGATATGACAGCCTTATATCCCGCTTTTTAGTGGTTATTTATTTACTTCTTCTAATGTATCCATGCTGTCATTAGCAGTGCCGTGGTTTTATCACTATGTAAATGAGTAATGGAAAGTTACAATGTCAGTGCATCGTTAGCCAAACAAACGAATCATTGTTCTCACATGAGGTCCTAGCCTTAAAAAATCGAAGTCTGACCGTCAAAAATGTAAATCCCCAACCATTGTATGTGATGAGCGGGGGAAAATGATTCTGCCCGCAATTGCAAAAGAACAGTTTTTAACTTCTAAAAGAACATGTATATGGCAAAACATTGCATCTTATCACCTTTGACTAAACACCGATTGCCGCTATATTTTCAACCCTAAACGCGTGGAGAAATGACCATGCATCTACAACGTATCTAACGCCTGTGACGGCGCGAGTCTTCGAACATTCGAAGGTTTGCTCGTACTTGCCTTCAGTCTTATAATCGTACAAAGCTCCCACAGATTGTAAAACAAAAAGCCATTATAAACTCATCTTCGATCCATCGTACCTCGTATTATGTAACTGGAATATATATCAAATACACCAAATCGACATGCAAGGTATAAGTGTCCCAGTTCGTGCGAAACCGGAGGTCGAACGTGGGAAGTTGCAAACTGGACCGTGAGTGACGCAATACACCACTTTCATCCCAGAGTGTACAACTTACTTGTGTACACACCGTGTACACGTGTGAAGGGTATCGCTCGTGCGTTGTTACTTTGTGTGTTTGTACACATTAACTCTTTTTGCAAGTTGGTTGCCGTTACTTCCAATATCTGTTGGTAAATGTAGTCACCTAAAAAGGCTCTTCACACTAAACGCGGGTGCAGTTTTGTATCCGGGTATTCAATTGTACTCATTCAGGAATCTTCTTTTTGAATGATAAATTACTACTATACCCCTGTCTTAGGAATTCAACATTGGAAGAGAGATTTGACGCTTATCTATGTATTTAATATATGATAAACCAATCGTCTATGCTTCAACGTCTCTTTTTGTTTTTGTGTTTGACTATTTTAATTTATATCACATTCTAAATGATAAACGCATTCATTTTGCAGTTGTATGTCAAGATACACTTTAAATCGACTACACTTGCTGGATCTTTCAATGTATGGAATCAATTCCCGCATACCTCATATGGAGCTTGTCCATAAATTAGAATTGTGTATTCCCTTCTTTGCATCTTCCACAGTTGTACTTATGTATGTAAATAGTCTTTATATCACTCAACAATTGAAATCAATTGGGTGCAAACTTTTTTATGTAAGTAAATTCGGCTCAAATCAAAACTACCCTCCGTATAGTTTAGCATGCAGCGAGTACAAAACATTAGTTACTTTTAATATTCTGTCACTGTTCATACTCATTTATATCAATTCAAACCTTTTAAAATCCAAATCCACAATTTAACATTTCAAAGTATCATTACTTCCTTTCCATAAAAAATGTCAAAACCACCTAAAATACTCAACCATTACAATTACAATCCTTCAATCACTGCTGTATCCTCAGACACCTTGTCGTATGTAGCCTGCAGAATTCGGCAGCAGACGGTATTTACCGCTTGCGTCTCGCCGTAAAATAGTTGAGCAGACCACGTGACCAGTGTGTGTCGAACGATAATTGCGCCTCGGTCGACATTTGCATAACGCTCGCACTTTATTAATTAGTTGCTGATTAGGTGGGGAAGGCTTTTGATGTAGTCCGCTTTGATAATGCTTACATATCGCATAACCCCAGCCCTCTAGACACTACCGAACTATGAAAAGTTTACACTAATATCGTCTCTGCATGGGATACCCGTCCTCCACAATATACGTGTCTGAATCTCCCTAAAAATACCACCTCTCTATCAAGACCAGTTCATGCCTAGTCGGCCCAAATACTTCTCTGAATCTCCGTAAAAAAGACTACCTCTCTAACTTCCTCTCTATTGAGACCACTTGATGCTAGGCATCCTTGAAGGTCTGAACAGAGAGTTTCCACTGTACTCTACTCTGGGGGCCATACTTTCACATTAATTCAAACTCAATCAGCAGTGCAATTTGTAGTCATTGGCACCCTCTATATATTTTCTCTTGTTAAATGGCAGCTGCGGGCTGGAGTACATTCAATGACAAAAAACTATATACTTGGTGGTTTGATAGCCAATACTACAGATGTGGTCGAGGGAAAAGGTAGTTGGACTCATAGCCAGATTGTCGTGAGTTGGAATCCAGTGGTGGTGAACTCATATCATCGCGTCAAAGCTATGAATAAATTGAATATTTTTGAGTTTTGAAAAACATACATTGTACATCTAATTCCGCAAGGTTTAGCGATCCACAGTCTCAATGCTATAGAGCCTACCCCCATCTCCAAAGGACCAAACACAACTAAACAAAACACAAGTGAGAACAAACAAAAACTGTCTCTAACCCATCACACGCTCACTCACACAAAAAGCGCGTTACATGTAATAAACCTCCAAGAATTGACTAATAACTGGGACTATATTGCTGATCATGCGCCACCATACAGCATGCGTGAAGTGGCGGAACTAACAAGCCCGTTCTAACGCCCCGCCAGTACTCGACTAGTCCACAAATTAATGGAGGCGGCGTGCGCCGGCACTCGAGGCGAGACAGCCATGAGGACTGGACAAACACGGGCTCCTGCGTCCGCTATTGATGTGATAGACGATTCTCCATGACTGGAGACGCAACTACATGGGGCTTGCACATAGGTGTCGTAGTCATAGGGTAGCTTGAGAAAATATCATACAAATTTGAAAGAGAAGTGGATTTATATTCTGTTGGCATTCAGATGTAAATTGGGATGAGCTTTGCAAGTTGAGGGTGGAGGGTAGGAGGGGGCTTACGATTGCGGTAGATGGAATCTGCCAATTGTAAGGCCCTCTACTACCCCACTGGCCTCACGACTACACCATCCATGTAGAAGTCACATGCTTGTGTCTTCTTCCGCCTGATACATAAACATTTGCACTGGTGTCACTTGGACAGTGTCACTTGTCACAGTCACAGTGTTGCTTTCCAATGTCAATTTTAACCCATGCATAAGCCTTAATAAGGAGCTGTCCATTCTTTGACGTGTACCACTGAAACCTGATTTATTACATTATGATTGAAATTGGTTTGTTCTGGTCGCTGTTTGCATTTGTCACATGGTAATTCTCGTCACTGGCGAGCATGTTAAAATGACTGCATCACAATTGTCAATGTGGTGAACATTGGGGGTGAGGGTGGGGGTGTCCAAGCACATGTAGTACTCGATCTCTACACACTTTCTCTGGACCAGACTCTCTGGATATGCACGAGCCAATATATTGGTTGCACGTAGAATTTGGGCGGTGCATGAGCAGATCCGAGGAGGCCGCAGACGGCGTGTGCCCCACCCCCTTTCCCCCCACCAAAATACTTCGTTTTCATAGGGGTTTTGACATGTCCACCACCGATCACACGTACGAAATCCACGAAATCCCTTTAATGCGGCCCCCACCCCACGCCACCCCGCTTTTCCAAAAACCTGAATCTGCTAGTGCATGTGTCATCGTTGATTGGTTGGAATGATTGTCGATTCAAACACATTGTACCCCGGGATGTGTACACAATGTTTCCACCATAAGCAGCATCAAAACGTGGTCAAGTGATGAACATGGGGTGAGCTACAACAACGTGATAACCCACATTCTCCAGAAAGTCCTTTTGTGTTTAGCTTAAATGATATATAAATATGAAAATGTATGATATTATAGATATGAGTGTGTGATTTTTACAAATGAAACATATATTGTCATCTCAGTTCTGTGTCACCAGGCATTCCAAGGACATTTTGTATATATCTGGACGCATTATGTTTTCCATATATGTTTACATTATGATTTCCTGCCGTTATTTGAAAACGTCCTGACCGTGAGAGTTTATTAGACTTGAATACAAGTTTATTGGTCACATATCTAAATATCCTTAAAATAACCATTATTGATTATTACAACAGTAATATGAATGCAATTAAAACAAATGTCCATGGCAAATTCACAAGGTGTAGATCCAATAATGTAGACCAAGCATGCCAGGAGATGTAGAGATGGAAATTGTAACAGTAAGCTGCTCTTGTCAACCCGATATGTAAAGATTGAAATATATCCTGCAGTCTAGTATAATCTTCAAAATTTAGCTGTCGGCATTAGCTTTGATAGATAGTTCAACTTGCTTTAGTAATCCATTTGCTTATGTGTGAAAAAAAGCAGGAGATTATCACCTAGTTGTTTTGTTTTGTTTTCTGATGGCACCAGCGAGCAGCTTATAAGAAACAGTTAGCTAAGGGGTCTGTAGACTCTGTAGGTATCCCCTAGTCTTCTTCATCAATGTTATATCTCCGTACAGTGTGACCACGGCTTTCTTTGTTAAGCAAGGTTGCGGATTGCTTGGCTTCTACGAAGCAGCTAATTTCTGATTTTACATATAAGCCACCACACGTGATTCCCATTTGCGTGGGACGTGTTGCGCAGTAGAATTAATCCATATGAGATACTCGGAGTGAATAGCATTTAAATTTGTCAATTTTATCAATAATACCTTTTTTGTTTTGCAAAATTCATGCGATTATGTTTACGGGGTTTTTCTTTTCCCCTCAAAACCCTTCTATATACTTGTTTGGCCACTGAGCATAACCTTTAAGAGTATATAGAAAATATTGTAAACTAAATCTTATTGAAATTTGAGTACTCTTCCATACTGAGTACCATACATGATGCTATAGATTGAAGTCATTAAAGTGGCCTAAAGTCTCAGATTAAAGGAATAATGTCCCAGTGCAGTCCTTGAGACGTGTCTCCATTGTGTTTACCCCCTCATACCTTACCATAAACAATATAAAATTATTTAAAACATTTATTTGGTGTAACAAAATACACTTAGCTTACACTACGAGACACTGTGCATGATATGCACGTGCTGGGAATGATAAACAACCATAACACAGGTCTGCACTTCAGTCTTCTTCTTCTTCTTCGGGTTTCAAAACATAAGTTTTGTTTGGAACAACAATCTGTTTTTAAGTTCCGTTAATTTTTTAAGTTGTGCACAACTCATAATCAAGACTTGCTAACTTGAATGAAAAACGGACTGTATGGTCTTGAAAAGTTGTTGTCAAGTTGCCACTTCACACTTGAATTTCAGCTCATTACTTTGAGGAAGCAAGACAGATAGATAAGGGATATCAATATATATCATATAGATAATTGTATATTTTTCAATCCCTTTCCCTTTTATTTTAATAACTATAATATTAACAATGAAGAACAACACAATTTTCTATCAAAAACAAGAACGACTCTCAAAAAGTCTTTTGCATATCAAATGTAAAGAAACTTCGCCGAAATCACCAAACGTTCTCACTGGAACTTGGGTTTTGAGGATTTTATAAAGAACTGACCATCAATGATAAGTGTTGAGGCTTTATAAACCATTGAAGTTTAACATTTTTTCAGCAAATGGATCTGTGCACTTGGTGGAATGATATTGAAAACTGCATCATGGATATCAAGTCTATCTGTAGTTGTATTATGAATGTTGGGTGCACCACCAAAATATTTTAGTTTCTAAGGTAACATAATTTTACTATACCAAAATGAAAATAATACATTATATATACATAAATAAAGTTTATAACATGAAATTGTACATTTTTGATAAATAACATAACTCTTATGCTTCTAATAGTTCATATACAGAGTTAGTGGAGGTATATGGGGCGGTCATTTTGTTTTTAAATTTTAAGGGTCAAAGGTTAAAACATTCTTTGTCAAACACCAGATTTGGATTCAGCGTACCCAAAATAGATTGACTGATCTTTATGAGTATTAATAATATTTTGCCATACACAAACTTAACCCAAATGAATTATAGTAAAATACATGAGTACATTATGTTTAAACCTGATTTTGACTAATCAAAAGTCAAGAAAAACAATGTCACATGGCGGAAATGAATTCAGCACACCCAAATTACCCTAAAACCACTCAATGACAAATTCTGGTATAAAGGTATGTATATTTTTAAGCCACACAACTAGATTCTTTGATTAGAATTTGGCGGCCATTTTGTTTTTGAATTTTAGAGGTCAAAGGTTAAAAATATTTTTGGTCAACCACCAGATTTGGATTCAGCACCCCAAAAATAGGTTAAAACAACTGTCTGACCACTTGTACTAAAAATGCCTCCACAACTTTTTAGAGCTGCATTTTCCCAAAACTTGTCCTGACTAATACCAAACAGTCTATTGACTACTTCAGGTCGCTCGCGTCATTCTAAACTAACACGACTTTAAATATTCTAAGGTAATTTTCAGCTATCACTTATCCTATGTCATTCATGTAAAGTACTTTCCTAATAGAATTTTGAGTGAGGATTATGAATCTGTAATCGGATTTTAGTTAGCATTGAAATTGACGAAGATATGGGCAGAATACCAGTCTTCATGAAAAAAATTCAGACGACCTGTGTAGGTTGTGCATGATACAAACGTTTGAACTTCACTGGTATGAAGAATGCATGCCTCAAATAGCGTTCCTAGCAGTATTTTTAATGATGATTACGAATATGGAATTGGATTTTAGTTAGCATAAAAATTGACGAAGTTATGAGCAAAAGCCGGTCTTGGTCAAATTCGCAGACAGCCAGTGGGAAAAAAAAGTTGACAACTTCACTATATTGAAGAATGCATGCTTCAAATAGATGTATTTACTTAATTTTCCAACGTCTACCAGTGTAACAGCCATCAATGTTGTATAAAATACACACTTTGAATGATATAGCATTAAATACGATTTCAAATGGGCTTATAACATATACCAGAAGTACCCATGGACTTTTGTGTCTCAAAAGTAAATAAAAAAAGACGAGTGCGCAACTTTTCTGCGCAATTGGGAATTGAAGAATAAGCACTTTTGTGTCGCAAGGCATTCAAACGGTATTTTGAGTATCTCTGAATGCATTATGTTTTCCGACTTGATTTGAAAACATGTCATAACTGAGTGAAAAAATTGTTACACTTGAAAGGCCTGTTTAAAATACTAAAGATTTGGGGAAACGGCTAACGATAATTGAGCAAAGTTTTCAAATTATATATAACGTTTGAAAGATGTAATAATATTAAAAATTGTAAAGTGTTAAAAATTTTAATAACTAATGTAATATTTATCTAAACTTTTGTTTCAATAGCAGTTTATAGTAATAGAGTGTTGTATGGTGAGTTGAAATTCAGTTTCAAAACTAATTTGGGGAAAGCTGTGAGCAAAGTTTTCAAATTATATATAACGTTTGAAATGTAATAAAGAAAATAGTGTTAAGAGTGTATTTTTTAAACCATTTGTTTCAATAGCAGTTTATAGTACAATGTATAGTGTTGTATGGTGACTTTATTGGTCAAATTCAAATATCAGTTCAAATATATTGTACCCACTCAGTTCTAAGTGAAAGTTTCTATTACAGAAAAGCAGCATGTCAAAACGCTGGATCAAAAGCGGTCAAGTGATGAACATGGGGGAAACTTGAAACAAATGATAACCCATATTCTCCGGACCACACTACTAAAGAAGGCTAGTATGATATATATACATCTAGGAATGTCAAATGATAAATGTCAGTGTTTAATATTTGTTTTTACATCAGCACTTTTTTGTCACAATGCATTTATTCATTGAGCATTTTCTATATCTCTGGATGCATTATGCTTACCCAGCTTTATTTCGATACAAGTCCTGGCATGTGAGTTTCATAAGCATTAAAATTAAATCCTTATATTTGTTAAGTTAATCAGTTGAGCGGCACCAGTTCTTCTCATTATTAGTAGTCTTCTGGTGACTGCTGTATAAAAAGTTCTCAAAAATGAATGAATGAAATGAAATGAATATTATATCTGAGGAGGATGCTTAAGCACAGAAAACGTTAATAGAATTATTCAATTTTTCATTTTTGAGTACTTTTTATACAGCAGTGACCAGAAGATTACTAATAATGAAAATTAAATCCAGTTTCAGATAATATGCTTTGAATAAAAAGTCTACAGATAATTGAGCATGGCTTTCAAATCATAAAAACTGTCATAAGGGCATTGTTCATTCTAGAACATACATTAATGTGAAAAAATCGTTTGATTTGCATTTTCATATTAAAATATTTTATTATATTTTAGCTTGTTATCTTGATACTGTGAACTGAACAGCCTGTTGCAGGTCACTCACTTTCACTGACTATGTCAAAAGTGGTCAAGTGACGAACATGGGAGGAGTTTCAAACATAGTGATAACCCACACTCTCCGGACCACACTATCATACAAAAAGTAAATGGTATATAAACATCAAAATTTATTAGATGATAAATATAAGTGTTTTAACAAATTAAATATATATTGCCATTTAAGCACTTTTCTGTCACAAGGCATTCCAAGGACATTTTGTATATATCTGGATGCATTATGTTTTCCCACCCTTTTTAAAAACTTCCTAACTGTGAGAAGTTATTAGACTTGACTTGAATATAATGCAGTTTCAAATTATATATAGTTTGAAAAAAACTAAAAAGATAATTGAACACAGTTTTTAAATTTCACATGCAATTTGAAAGCTGCTGAAAGAAAATTGTAAGTATTTATGGTGTAAAAACTGGTGGTCTGCACTTTTGTTTCAGTAATGGTCTATAGTATGTTGCTATGGTGACAGGAATTCACATAATAGATCACAATATGGGTGAGAAATGCTGTTTAGGATGGATTATGGAAAACTTGCTGAACTGACACTTTTCCAAATTGATCACTTAATTTATGTCATAGTATTTTGTTTTTGCAACATGGATGACATAAAAATAGTTGATAATTGATATGAAATATGTAATAGAGTTCTAAATATCTTTGTTGGTCACTGACTACTCAAATATAATGTACATGTAAATAAACAGTGCCACGTCAGAGTAGCATATTAGACCGGTGCATCAAAAGTGATCAAGTGATGAACATGGGAGAAGTTTCAAACAAAGTGATAACCCACATTCTCCGGACCACATTATTGTGTACAACTTACATGGAATATAAACATCAAAATATATTAAATGATAAATATGAGTGTTTTAACAAATGGAAAATATATTACCACATAAGCACTTTTGTGTCACAAGGCATTCAAACGGTATTTTGAGTATCTCTGAATGCATTATGTTTTCCAACTTGATTTGAAAACATGTCATAACTGAGTGAAAAACTTATTACACTTGCATGGCCTGTTTAAAATACTAAAGATTTGGGGAAACGTCAAACGATAATTGAGCAAAGTTTTCAAATTTTATATAAAGTTTGAAAGCTGTAATAAAGAAAATTGTAAGTGTTAAGAGTGTAATAACTGGCTATCTAGGCTTTTGTTTCAATAGCAGTTTATAGTATATGGTGTTGTGAAATGGTCAGAACTTAATTTGGAAATATTTAAATTCAAATATCAGTTCAAATCAAATATCAGTTCAAATATATTGTACCCACTCAGTTCTAAGTGAAAGTTTCTACTACAGAAAAGCAGCATGTCAAAACGCTGGATCAAAAGTGGTCAAGTGATGAACATGGGGGAAACTTGAAACAAATGATAACCCATATTCTCCGGACCACACTACTAAAGACAGCTAGTATGATATATATACATCAAGGAATATCAAATGATAAATGTCAGTGTTTAATATTTGTTTTTACATCAGCACTTTTTGTCACAATGCATTTATTCATTGAGCATTTTCTATATCTCTGGATGCATTATGCTTACCAAGCTTTATTTCGATACAAGTCCTGGCATGTGAGTTTCATAAGCATTAAAATTAAATCCTTATATTTGTTA
>CM032662.1:1706793-1734007 GCA_019095985.1 Streblospio benedicti
AATTCCAGGTTTCGGGGGTAAGCATTTGCCCGCTGCATCAAAAGTGGTCAAGTGATGAACTTTATGGGAGAAGTTTCAAACAAAGTGATAACCAACATCCTCGGACCACATTGTTGTGTACAACTTACATGGAATATAAACATCAAAATATACAAGATGATAAATATGAGTGTTTTTAACAAATGGAAAATATGTCAAAAGTGGTCAAGTAATGAACATGGGAGAAGTTTCAAACATGGTGACCCACTCTCTGGACCACACTGTCTTACAAACGTAAATGGTATATAAACATCAAAAATTTATTAGATGATAAATATGAGTGTTTTAACAAATTAAATATATATTGCCATTTAAGCACTTTTCTGTCACAAGGCATTCCAAGGACATTTGTATTTATCTGGATGCATTATGTTTTCCACCGTTTTTTCTAAAAACTTCTAACAGTGAGGTTATTAAACTTGACTTGAATATAATGCAGTTTAAAATTATGTACAGTTTAGAAAAAAAAAACTAAAAAAGATAATTGAACACAGTTTTTAAATTTCGCATACAATTTGAAAAGCGCTGAAAAGAAAATTGTAAGTATTTATGGGTATGGGATGCACTTTGTTTCAGTAATGGTCTATAGTATGTTGCTGTGGTGACAGGACTTCACATAATAAATCACAATAAAGGTGAAAAATGATGTTTAAGGTTGATGAGAACGTCTTGTAAAAAAGTTTTGTGAATCATCCACAAAACTTTGCTCACTGATAGATAATAATTTATAATAATGGAAAAAAATAATATTAACATACATCTTCAGGCTAGATTTTATTATAAAAAAAATATTTGTGTCAATATTTTTGTGATATATTACAATGCAAATGAAAGGAATCGCTGACCTGTCGCAAATTCAATCTGCGATTTCTAAAAACTTTCTTGTTCATTGCTGTAAAACTAATTTTCCCTTAAAGCTTAAACTATATACTATCACAAAATAGCAAAATAATGATACCTCTTCAGGCTAGTTTTTAGATATAATTATTTAAATTACTAACAAAAAAGGTCAATCAAATATGTGTTTCTAGTAAAAAAAAAGTTTTGTGAATCATCACAAAACTTTGCTCACTGATAGATAATAATTTATAATAATGGAAAAAAATATTATTAACACACATCTTCAGGCTAGATTTTATTATAAAAAAATATTTGTATCAATTTTACTACTTATGCAATGTTTAGCCAGCAGGTGGCAGCATTATGTCACTGTTATGATCAATAAGCTAACAGGTGGCAGCACTGTGTGGCAGTGTCTTTGTTGGTCACTGACTACTCAAATATAATGTACATTTAAATAAACAGTGCCACGTCAGAGTAGCATATTAGACCGGTGCATCAAAAGTGATCAAGTGATGAACATGGGAGAAGTTTCAAACAAAGTGATAACCCACATCCTCCGGACCACATTATTGTGTACAACTTACGTGGAATATAAACATCAAAATATATTAAATGATAAATATGAGTGTTTTAACAAATGGAAAATATATTACCACATAAGCACTTTTGTGTCACAAGGCATTCAAACGGTATTTTGAGTATCTCTGAATGCATTATGTTTTCCAACTTGATTTGAAAACATGTCATAACTGAGTGAAAAACTTATTACACTTGCATGGCCTGTTTAAAATACTAAAAGATTTGGGGAAACGTCAAATGATAATTGAGCAAAGTTTTCAAATTTTATATAAAGTTTGAAAGCTGTAATAAAGAAAATTGTAAGTGTTAAGAGTGTAATAACTGGCTATCTAGGCTTTTGTTTCAATAGCAGTTTATAGTATGTGTTGTATGGTGAGTTGAAATTCATCAGAACTAATTGGGGAAGCTGTGATTTGTATGAAATATTTAAATACTCCATGCTACATATAACTTCATTGGTCAAATTCAAATATCAGTTCAAATATATTGTACCCACTCAGTTCTAAGTGAAAGTTTCTACTACAGAAAAGCAGCATGTCAAAACGCTGGATCAAAAGTGGTCAAGTGATGAACATGGGGGAAACTTGAAACAAATGATAACCCATATTCTCCGGACCACTCTACTAGAGGCAGCTAGTATGATATATATACATCAAGGAATATCAAATGATAAATGTCAGTGTTAAATATTTGTTTTTACATCAGCACTTTTTTGTCACAATGCATTTATTCATTGAGCATTTTCTATATCTCTGGATGCATTATGCTTACCCAGCTTTATTTCGATACAAGTCCTGGCATGTGAGTTTCATAAGCATTAAAATTAAATCCTTATATTTGTTAAGTTAATCAGTTGAGCGGCAGCAGTTCTTCTCATTATTAGTAGTCTTCTGGTGACTGCTGTATAAAAAGTTCTCAAAAATGAATGAATGAAATGAAATGAATATTATATCTGAGGAGGAGCTAGAGTCAGGCATGGTGAACAGTATGCCTTATACAGTAATATCCGTCCAGATGTCAATATTGGGTAGGAGATCAAGGTGTATTGTACATAATTGTTGTATAAAATTTACGTGTCATGGGTTATTGATAACTGTACAATCCACATGTTCATGAAAAGGGTTATTTTTACAGTGTAAATGTTAAGACACATGGTATAATGTGAAGCTTCAAGCATGATCATTTGCCAAGTTATGAACCCCATTTTCACTACTACCAACTTCTTCATTGCTCTCTGCGATCAGTCGTTTGTTTCAGTGACATATATTGCACAATACCGCTCTTGAGTACTTTTTATACAGCAGTGACCAGAAGATTACTATTAAAATGAAATCCAGTTTCAAATAATATGCTTTGAATAAAAAGTCTACAGATAATTGAGCATGGCTTTCAAATCATAAAAACTGTCATAAGAAAATTGTTCATTCTAGAACATACATTAATGTGAAAAAATCGTTTGATTTGCATTTTCATATTAAAATCTTTTATTATATTTTAGCTTGTTATCTTGATACTGTGAACTGAACAGCCTGTTGCAGGTCACTCACTTTCACTGACTATGTCAAAAGTGGTCAAGTGACGAACATGGGAGGAGTTTCAAACATAGTGATAACCCACACTCTCCGGACCACACTACCATTGTAAACGTAAATGGTATATAAACATCAAAATTTATTAGATGATAAATATGGGTGTCTTAACAAATTAAATATACATTGTCATTTATGCACTTTTGAGTCACAAGGCATTCCAAGGACATTTTGTATATATCTGGATGCATTATGTTTTCCCACCGTTTTTTTAAAACTTTCTGACAGTGAGAATTTACAAGTTAGTGCAAACAAATTATGTACAAGTATAAGTATTGTCTTATAGTACAGTATAAGTCAGTGTGAAGAACTATGATATTTATTGGCAAAGCCATCGGTTTTTAGTCAGTCCTAAGTTAAGTTACAGCGCGATCCAAAAATGCATCCTAACAGTGTAATTTAAAATAAAATGTGGGTATGTTTATGAATTGAATAAACAAAATTAAGGTGGGCTTTTAAGATGAAATTGTACCACCATGTGAAATTGTACCACTGTCGATAAATGGTCCCGGTACGATTTCGAGCTAACACGAAATTGCACCATTTTGCCATAGTTGCCTTAAAATTGTAGCACCACACGAAATTATTCCTGCAAAAGTCAGTTTCCCGCTATTAGTGGCATGCAGTCTTGCTTGAGCGTCTGTTTAAGGAGAGCAGGAGAACCCATGTAAGGACCAGGTGTTCAAATAGTGAACACGGATCCATTTGGCAAAGGTCAACATTGGATCCTGGTACCCACATTACACCGTGATGATGGTGTCAATGACATATATGCCAGTGCACAAGGCTCGTATTTACGTAGCTCTGTGGTTGAATGTTTGTCAAAGTACGTCCCAACAAAAAACGGTGATAGCCTAACATTCAGATTCATTCTCTGCGATGACGGGACGCCACGGGACGTTATGTCTGATGGTCAGAGCCCTTGAAAACACGGAACACTATAACCACCATAGAAAACGATGAACATCATCATTAATGAACTCACGGGACGCCCCGGGACGACACATGACGCCACGGGACGTTATGTCTGATCCCTTGAAAACACGGAAAATAGTGAACACGATTCCATTGTTATCTACCATAGAGGCTTGTATCAAATTAAATGTGATTGATGGGTCAATGACAAAAAATAACCAATCACAAGGATACGCAATTAGTAAACTTCTTTATTTTAGTGAGAACTGTATCAGCCCACGAACATCCGGGGCTAAGGGATATCAAATTACGGGAAATTAATTAACGGACACTTTTGGCTGTGAAAAATTTGAAGTCCCAGTCTTTGGAAATACTGTCGAAGACGCGTTTCAGACAAAATAAGGAGGTAAAATCCCCATGTTTTATCTTAATGTCAATTGACAATTCGCCCTGTAAACCCCATAAATGCCCAGTGTACCAACACGAGACTTCACAAGTGTAGCTGTATCAGCCCACGGAACACTTTATCTACCATAGAAAACGATGGATATCATCATTAATTAACTCATGGGACGCCACGGGACGCCACGGGACGTTATGTACGATGTGTACCGTCCCGTGGCCCGTACCGTCCCGTGTTTTAGTACTTGGTGTGAGTTTGATCAGCGTTAAACCTAAATCCAATTTCAGATAATATCCTTTGAACTTGATACTGTCGTAAGACAATTTTACGTTTTTTAACATACACGCATGTAGAACTCTCACTTGACTTGTATTTTTTTTATTAAAATACTGCTATTATGTTTTATCTTCGTATCTTGACGCTGTCAATTGAACAACCTGTTGAGCCTCGCAATGGCAGATCCAAGTTTTCCAAAAAGAGGGGGTGCGTACTAAAGAGACCCCATGTGTTTCATATGAGCAATTGATAGCAAACATGCCAAAAACTCTGTGAAAATATATTTTTAAAGGGTGTGTGCGCGCACCCTGCACACCCTCTCGATCAGCCTATGCAGGTAAGGCACATTCACCGGCTACTACACGGTTTGAAGTGGAAAAAACACATGTTTAGGCTGATTCGTGATCGCACCAAAGGGGACTAATCATTGAGCCAAATATATCATGACATTCTGCATACAGTGACGTGGCACCATTACATGAAATGATAACGCTCTTGGCTCTTAACTTTTCCTCTTGTCGACCATACGCCATGGCCGTTAAAATACTCAACGACACCAAAAACGTATGATACCTCTATTATCATCCATGCCAGCATGGTCCTTAAAAATGCTGTAACTCATTAAATTTTCGTGCCGTTTTAATTTGTGAATGACACCAAATACACCAATATAGCATATTAAATTGCATGCGAATGTGTTTAGTGTTACAGTATAGGTCAAGTGATGAACATTGGAGAAATTTCAAGGCTGAGTGATAACCCACATTCTCCGGACCACACTATTACAGATAACTTGAATGGTATATAAACATCCAGATATATCAACTTTAAATGTGAGTGTTTGATGTAACAATAAAAAATCATGCTGCACTGTAATCACATTTGGGTCGAAGTGCATTTATTATTGAAAGTAGTCTTAGAACCAGGTTACCTTTTCAGATATGGGATTTTTTACCCAATGTTGGTGTTTATTGAACGCCACAAAACCTGTTTGGTATGTATTCTTTCCACAATAATTCTACATTGTTCCGTCTTATATGAAATTGAAAGGCCCTTTTTCAGGATTTGATTTACGATGTCTACATGTAGATGTTTTTCGCTCTTTGGTTTTTGAACACAGGATAAAGTAGTTTAACTTAGACCACTTCTCTGTAGAGACCACCTCTATTATACAAACATTTATTGTAGTCCCAAACCTATAAAATGACACCACCATGACCCTTGATGCATAGATGACCTCTTTATTCAGACCATTTGGGACCAGTCCCTAGGGACTCGTAGCATGAGGTCGTATTTTAAAGGACCACCTGCTTTAATATTCTGTGTAAAAAAGTGGAAGTAAGAAAAGGAATGTGTAGGAGATCTAATTTGTAGAATTAAAGCATATTTATTGAATTCTCACTCCAGTCATTTACTACACACCTGGGACTACGCCCAGCCCCGAGCAACCAGCCAAACCTAACTGGGAACCTCCATAATGCATTGGTTTTCATTTCACATTATATGCATGACACGCGTACACAGCTATATGCTATCCCTATATCCTGTTTATCAAAAACAAATGGCATGCCACAATAAATGGAATAGTGGTGTCAAATCGTAAATGGCCAGAGAAATTCCAACCATATTCTAAGTGTGTTATGTATCATAAGCTGCCTTAATATATAGGGGTTTGCATTATGGTGGCTTTTTAATATTAATATCTATGGCAATAACAATAGCTGAACTAATAAACATCATCTCTAAATAGTTTTCTTGATAATAATTTATTTCATAGACCAAATACATTCATTGTGACAAATCCTACTCTAAATAATTTGAATGATAATACAGAACATAATCATTGGTTTCATTCTCCTAGTGATGAATTATGTAATTCAGATGTTTATCAACACATGGTGGGCACTTGACCTTAGAATAGCTGTAACATATTGTTTACCACTATGTATATTGAGAGAATGACCTTCAGACTTCATGGTCAAGGGATTCATACCATGAATAGGTGGTGAAGTTAAAGTCTAACACCTGTATATCTGTATACCGTTGCACTTTAATGTCGAACTTGAAATGAAAGCATCGTCGGTTCAAGGGAATCTCTTACAATGTATATATATTATTCAGTGTTCCAACATCTTTTACTTCAATATCTTGAATAATATGATTCATTGTGATGATGAAATTAATAAAGCGAACAATAATTTTGAGGCGTCCAAACATTCGAGTCATTAAAATAGCATAAACACGTGGTTTTGATGTTGTTGCTTTTTGTTTTTTGCTTTTGTGTTTTTTTATTTGCATGTCTACTATCAATCGTGTAGAAGAAACCCATGTGATCCCTTCAGTGCGCCCCCTCCTATCCCGCCTTTTCCAAAAACTAACTTGATATATGCAAATTGCAATGCCACCATATGATGGGCCCAGCCCTATGATATAGTCCACAGCACGTCTTTTACAAGATAACTAAAATATCCTACAGTAGACCAAATATAAAAACTGATATAACCTTAACACTCAATTCAATTTGTCATGGTGATAAAAAGTCACAGTTTTGCTGCAAACAAATTCTTTCAACACCATTTAGTATCATGATCTAATTTTTACATATGAAAACAATTTATACGGGGAGCATCATGTTTTATGCATTGTACACTATTCTTCACAGCCATCCTATCAATGATCTACTGTTCTTTGGTGTTTTTTATTTCTTCTATTCGACGAAATATTACGTTTGCAGAACCTGAATTTATTGGCATAGTGCCAGTGACAGATCTTTTCACAATGCGAGTGCGGCGATTTAGCCATCCTCATTTATTTCGCGTTTTTACTCAATTCAAAAGGTATTGAATATATTAAAAAGCGAATAGGTGGAGCAAAGCAAAATCCAAGATGGCGTCCAAGATGGCTGACCTTTTAAAATTTCATTTATGTGGCGTGTGAAAAAGACCGACAATAGGGTTTTGGGTTCTCGTCAGAATTCAAAACACACACACACACACACACACACACACACACACACACACACACACACATGCGCGCGCGCATTTATGATCACAGAATGAAGAGTACAGTTGTTGAGCAAAAAAAGTGTTAGTGTGGAACATGTAGCATCATCTCATCCTACCCTACCCACCAACCCCACCAGTGTTAGAAAAAACACCTGAAACAAACCAAAGCGCTAAATTTAACCAACATAAGGGCAAGTTTTGAAAAAAATTACTTTCATATTAAGGCTTACATTAATTTTTTCCTTTTTATTTGTTGTCTCATTACTATCAATTTATCGCTTTGTTTTATAGCCTTGTTTTGACAAGAAAGTACACCACCTCCTAAAGAAAAAGGAAAATAAACATTGTCCTTATACCCGTCTAACACAAGTCCAATCTAAACGGGGGAGGTGTGTGGGCTGCAGCTGATGTTCGAGAGCGTAAATGTGGCGAATTTGCAAGGCACATTGCAATTGATGATTTAACTTAATTGCCTCAAATAACATTGAAGTATCCATTCATTATCTGTAATATTTAGAAACACTATTAAATATAAAATGTTCGATGCATAATATAATATAATATTCTACATAACCACCTCATATTTGGTCATAGTTTGGTTGAAGGCTTAAAGTTGAAGCTAACATCGAGATAACATGAAATTCGAGATAAGCAACATCGAGATAACCAATATCTACTGTATAAGCCTTACTGTTCTGTTCACAAAATTATATGTATAAACAAACTTTCATGAAAACACCACTACTCCATATAAACGCCACCGTCATGATATTTATGGTGATCTTCAGGGCAGCAAAAGGTCCTAGCTATGTGCCTTAGTCTGGGACCCAGGAAAATCTCCATCGGGACCTGTAAACTAGACATTTGTACCATGTACTAAAAAACTATACTTTATGGGATCACAGAGTACCACATCTCCATCAGTCCATAGTTTCATCTATCTAGGTCAGCAGACCCGCAGACGATTTTATTGCAAGTTGCTGCATTTATTCTATTTTTACAATGTCAACATAAATTAAAGTGTTACTTATTTCATTACTTAATTCAGTTTCTTTATGCAGTGTTTCCATTGTGTTGTGACGTGAAACTAAGTTTATGTGTGTTTTGAATACTTTCTGATTTGGTGGACTTGGTTTAGGGTGTCCGGGAACAATATGATGATATCGTTCTTTAACGTAAAAAATGCTCTGAGCACTCATAGCAACAGTTGAAAAACTTACTTACTTTTATTATAGGATTTTCTCCTATTTTTCCACCGTTTGTTTTAAATTTCTTTTATTGGTACATGGTTTTCAAAACGTCCATGTCCCCTTGACACCATTAACCATGCCGAAGCTTCCAACAGAGTCAACTGATGGCATCTTAATATGGCATTATTTATAATCACATGCAATGAATTAAACTTTATTTCCTTTATCAAGCATATAGTTAATCCACCATAAACGTATTTACATGCTTGATGTTGGAACTGAAGTTAACTCAAGGTAAATGATCATAGATGTTGTATGAAGATATCGGCTATCTCGGATATTTCACGGGTCCGCCTTCTAAACTTTCCACTATACAATCAACATCAAATGCTGCGTAAGAAAGTTTTGGAAGTGCATTTTAGTGTAGCCCAAACATAATGGGATACATGTAGGAAAATGTACAAAACCTGCATTGTCGGGGTGAAGAAATACAATTGACATAGGCGCACACCCTACAAAATGTTTGCTGATAATATCTTTGACACTTTACTAGTGTCAGATTCTTGTTAACATGTAGCTAAGCCTATAAACGTCTAGCTAACTGACTAAACTCATAAAGTATAAGTTCTCTTTCAATGTTATTAATACCTAGATTATTGCAGGGTGAGTTTAGAGGATAATCAGTTATATTTCGTGTTTGTTATGCTTTGCATTTGTTTATTTCTTTGGGGACTATTTCCTTTAAAGGTTATCGGGCGAGTGTGGGCTGCTAGGAACCTTTTGCCATTACAAGGTAGATTTTTTGAAACTTCCAAAGGAACTATAGGGCCCAGTGATTACTATGAGCCGATTTATTTTAGCCATTCTTAAATGAAACCAGCCATGTTGGGCGCCATCTTGAATTTAGCTTTCCAGCACTATCTCATTTTTGTCATACATTTATTATTGTAGATGAAGATACAAAATTTCAAGTAGCATGTTAGTCGTTACTCTATTCTCCTATTGTGAAATTTAAGGGTTTTAACTTCTATTACCGTCATCAAAGTTAATTCTGGTATATTAATCTAGAAATATGTCTATATGGAAACTTAATTGAAAATGTCTTACGCATACGTTTACATTATTGTAGCTATCAAGTTCAAAAGAAGTGATACTAATTCTTATTTTCACGGCGCCATTTTACTTCAAATACCTCATTTTAATTTCTGTGTGTCCAAGAAAAAGGTTAACCAGTGGCACATTTTTATCCAGCTTCCATTGAAGATGAACAAGTCTGCATGGCGTGGACTTGCGAAGAAAAAAGTTTCACTGTGCACTTGCAATGACAAATCCTGTGAATGAAAGAGAATAAATGTATCTTTAAGTAAAGTATGGTTCATAAAATCAACTATTTCTCCAGCATCATTTCAATTACAAAACGAACGTTCAAGTTTGAAGCAAACCTGGCAACATAAACTCAATTATTTCTAACATCAGAAATATTAACGGGTGAATTTACATAATCAATGTGTGAGTTTAAATGTTTACCATTGTATGTTAATGCAATATGACTTCCTTCAGTCATTCCAGTTTTGAATAGTGCGTATGCGTTGATAGCATCGTTTCCCATGATTCATCAAGGCATCTTGACTGAATGAAGCATAACATTTAAAATGGAAAATAAACATGTTTAGTACAAGAATAAAGAATTGGTTGAAACATAAATAGAAATAATGATAGATCTATGCATTCACGTATTGTGGCTATATGAAACTCACAAACAAATAGAAATACATTATTCATGGTTACATGGTAATTACTGAATTTGTGTACAGACTTGGAGAAAGAATCCACTATTGATAGTATATATATATTCATCTGTCTCTTTTCTTTTTGTTCTTTCCTTTTTGTTGTTTTTTGCATCTAAATACTTATGCAAATAACTATTCACAATAATTGGCTGTATTTTACAAGAGAGCGGAGTATAATCATTGAAGCTGAACAATCATTCACTTATTAAAGGTTGGTGTCAGACATTCCAGATGGTTATACCCGAATCAGCCGTAGTTTTGTATTTATTTGTCTTACACCATTTTCAATCATGCATATGAATATGTACACATATCTTTACAAACCATGGGTCATTTGGACATATTTTAAATGTGTGTAAAATGTTTTAATATAATCATATTCTTACTTTATAACCTGAACTAAATGGCTTTTGCATTTATATTATTTTATGCACATTTATTTATTTGTATTTACCAAATAAATGCTTTTGAGTTAAGTTGAGTTAGGATTTGACAAAGTGTCTTTTCACCAGATCATCTCTGTCTTGAAACAGACCCATGTGTTCCCTTGCAATTCTCATATTCTACTGCATAGTAAATCGTGTCGGTTCAACATTCATGCCTGTCAGATAGGGGCTTTGCATTTGCGTAAAGTTATAGAAGTGTGAAGTTATTGTTAAAATAGTTTACCCTTACTCTTGAAAAATAAATGTGGGGAGACCAGACAGTAGGATTTTTGTGTTTAAAAAATGCCATCAGCAATATATGATATTTTCCCATCAGACGTTACCCAGTTTATTGAAACATGCAAACTATAGATGATACACTACAGATTTTGCATATCACTGTGTTTAATAAAAAAAATTAAGACTTGCTCGCTATTAGATTGTTTTTCGTGTAGGCTATGTCCATTGCCCATGAGCCAATGAAGATTGTTCGCTTAGGTCCTCCACAACAACAAAAAAGCGAATTGCATTACTAATGCACCAATTTCTACAGTTGATTTTCTAAACTTATAACTACTTACAGGGTATGAAACTCGTGTAAATGTTCTCCAGGACAACAGGACCGCCAACTTGGAGCAGTAGGCAGCACTTCCTGGCAGATACAGGTTTTCAGAAAAGTGGGAGGGGAGCACCATAGGATCTCATAGGTTTCGTACATATAAAGGCCCGCGGCGATGCCAAACTCTACATAAAAATGAAATATTTTTTATGAAAAAGGGGGGGGGGGGGCGGGGGCGGGGGCCCTTTGCACACACACCATCCCATCGGGTCGTACACCTTTGAGAGCAAATCGCCCTGACTAAAATCAGGAGGCACAGGACTGATGGGGTGGCTTTATTTCGTCCCCTGGTATTTATATCAAACGAACAAATCCATATTACGGTCCCTGTGTATGTGTATAGATATATAGATCTTTTTGCAATAACTACTGGAATCTATTTCATTATCATACAGAAAATTATATCAACATGCACTACTAGTATCATCACATCAGTTCACTTATATCAAACTTCAGGAACTAGCTCATTAATATATCTCCTTGAATTACTTATACCACTTTGTTACATTATCATTTACAAATGCAGCATTCAGTTTTAATTTTGCAGGTCTAAAGCACGTGAACAGGTTTTTACAGTAAAACTGCGACAGTGTAACCCGTTTATTAAGACCAAGTGGGGCAACCGGTCTCAATAGTGAGATGGTCTCTTCATGGATATCCTCTATTGTCTCTTTATAAAGGCTTGCGCCATGCAATAAGGTTCTATCATTGAAGAGGTCTCTTTTAGAGGTGTCCTTCTTGTGAGGTTCGGCAGTATTATGAATGTGCTAAACTTATGCAGACTTCTGCTTTTTCACCCTTGCAAATTGTGCTGTGGTTTCATTCACCTTCAACTCTGTAAGCGCTTTGAACGAGGGCAAACTAAGGGTGCACCTGACAACTTGTGCGCCCAGCTACAATGTTTTCTCTTACAATCATATCTTTATATGATATTGCACCAACCTAATATACTTTTCTTTCAATCATATCTATATGTTACATCATTCCATGTTGCAATCATGTTGCAATTATGTTGCAAATTGTACGGTATACACCTACGTTATGAGGTATCAAGAGGTCCATGTATTGAAGTAGAACTGCAGAATTTACACCGATTCCATGCTGTATAAAGAAGGGTTTGTTTCTATTTCAGATAAAATACTTGTTTCCATATGAAATCACGCTGGTAAAATACTGAATGCAAAACTTTGTAACAGACTGCACGCATGCTACATTCTGTTTTAGACATTCTTTTTAGCTCTTTCTGCCCTGTCATTATTCTATATGTCGCTTGTTGACATACATTGTAGATCAGTGCAAAATGCAGAAAACAAGTGTGGGAGAAAGTGGGCTTTTTCCAAACAGTTAGTATGCCGCTGTTATATTGGAAAATGCACTAAGTGGCTAACAGAATTGTCTCCCATTTTTGTCCATTGTATGGGAAATAACGTGTGCTGTAATTACTGTTTAGAGAGATGAACTTGTGATTAGAAGGTATTGGCTTCGAGTCCTCATCGTATCTGGGTTTGGTGATGGGTACTATGCAAATACATCACATGCACTGCGCTGCCCCATGGTACCTACACAATTAATAAGTTCCCTGGTAAGCTAGTATGTGCTAATTTGCTATAATGCAATCGGAGGGTTGACAAATGAAGCACAGTGTGAAAAGAATGCCAACCATTTGGTGTTCCCATCCACCTACCCGCTAAATGACAGAGCCAGGAGGGGGGTTAAGAAAAAGAGGGGTGCAACCAACGATTTCAATAAGATTTGTTGCGTGGGTGTGCTCAAAGATATTATAGAATATCTTTCGTGTGCTGTGGAAAGTTGCCTGACGCCTAAAAACTAGAATTTCAACTGTTGTATGTGGCCCCATCTACCGTGCCGCATCTTTTATAGGGAAAAGTAGTTACCTTCTTGCTTCAAATGACTTTCTCCTATTTGAGTTCACACATTTATATGTCAAAACTAGGAAATGGTAGAAATAAAGAAGTAAGTAACTTAGCACGTATACACACAGGTTTGGTTCTTCAAGTAGATTTCATGTTTAGCTCTTTGTCGTAAATTTACACACACTTCACATGCTGTTCACAATAATTATCTTTATGTAACCACATCTAGTAGTATTTCTTTTGTTACATTTGCTATGTTCTTTTTCACAGAGAATAAAACAGAAAACATGTGCAGTTAGGACATGTTAACTTCAGATTATGCCTTCCTATTGGTGATTAACTTCATATTAACAGTGATTAATGGTAATGCAGATGTGTTTTTTCAGCACATTTTGTGAATAGATGTGTTTTGGTTCCCTTTTTTTATATTATGTTATATGTTTATGTTGATATTTAATTCTTTGTATGCGTTTTGGTTATTTTCTTTCAAATCTCAATGGCTCGCGTGCTTCTTTGGAATTACAATCCAGAACACTAATCCATCTCCTGCAGATCATTAGCATCCTTGTCGAACAGTTTTCCCTTTCTCAATTCACAGCGGAGTGTACAGTACATTGATGCAGTCAGTAGTGAGAACATTATGGTACGATTTATTTTTTATGATAAAACCCAATGAGACGCAGGTAGTGTATGGTAGTCAAGAATATATTTTGACCGTCTGCCAGTGAAACCATGTATACAAGTACGTCTGGCCTGGCGCGACATTTCAGGAAGGATTTCATTAAACAAACAGTATCACCACCATGATTCGAACCACAAACCAATAGTAATTTTCCAGCTTTTTTAATTTTTATGCTAGTTATGGGCACCTTATGTCTGCAACATTTACTAGTGGGCCACGCAAGAAATTCTTCTAAAAACTGGTACATTCTTTTTGAAACTTTTACATTTGGAGTACTTGAAATGTATACTGACAACATTTGATCAAATATACTCGGCACATTTAGTTTGATAATAAACTCGTTGCAAAGTGACAACACTTTTATCAACAAGATTTAGATTTTATTTGCTGCTTAGCTACATAATTACAGCATCGAAACACCGTGTTGTATAGCATATAGAGATTACTTTTGTAATCCTAGCCGGAAAACGTCTGTTTATCATAAAAGGATGGTCCATAACACGTCTGCAACACCATTATACGACATCTTGCACGCGTCCACACACCATAAATTTCACGCCACTAAAGACATTTGATACACTATACACGTCTTTTGGTTATTGAACTTTGATCTTTTACACGTGTGTAGCCCGTGTGTATTGGGCTCTAGAAAAGTGTCCTTGACACGCGTCTATCACGCCCATGAAAATAGAGTTTTTCAGAACCTCACTAAAAAAATAATAAAAATCAAAAAAAATAATGATAAAAAAAATAATAAAAAAAATAAAAAAAAAAACGTCTTCAGGACATCGTACTCCAGTTTTCTTAAGGCCATACCGACGTTTGGTGAACATCACTAGAACGTCCTCTGAATGGCTACATGTAGTACGTCAACATCCCGTTCTCAATACGTTTTCCTTCAGTGTTGAGAACGTTTGAATGACGTCTGTCAAACGTACACTTTCCTCACGTGTGGAATTTATAATTTTTTTTCCAGTTTTTCAAGCGTCATTGGAACGTCTGTGCAAACGGTCAAATTAGGCGTTTGGAGGACGTCCCAAAAAACTTAACAGTTCACTGGGATTTTATGCGATCATTTAAGTTTGTTATTATTCACACAATTTCATGACTTAGTTGAATGTTCACCATATGAAACAAACGAGAGAAAAGCATGTATTCTAGAACCTCTTCATTTGGACCACGGCGGGGGTTGGTTGGGGGGGGGGAGATTTCAACTCATCTAGATAGAGTGGTTTTATTAAAGTCTCTTTGTGTGTGTTTGTTATCATAAGAATGGTCTTGTTAAAAAGGAATTTAAAGGAGGTCTATTTATATGGAACAGTTCTTGATATTGGAGTTCTACCTTATGGAAATATAATGACTTCTATTTTTTTTTCTTAAATAGTGAACAGAAGCACACTAAATGGTGATCGTGCCTTGCGGTAATTTCATTCAACGCTGTGATAGAAAAGGGTGTTACCCTCTTTTTGACGTCTTGTGAAAAAGGTATTATCTAAGGGCCTTGATAACGATGATTAAAATACCACCGTCAGGAAATGTTTATGCCTGAACATGTCAATCTTCTATGGTGTTTAAGAGCTAATAGAAGTCAATATTCATTTTATTGTCTATAGATATGTTTAATGCTTGTGATAACTAAAAGGGAATACATTTTCAATTTTCATCTCTTCTGCAAATAAAGTTTTCACTCAACTTATACGTTTTTTTTCAGTAAATGTGTTTAATACTTATCGCACATACAAATAAAGACCAACTTAATGTTTCTTCTTTTTCCTTAAAGGATTTTTTTCATTTGATTATTCAAGCAAAATATCCTAAATGCATGTGAAAACATGTCCATTTCAAAATAGAATGTTTTCATAATAAGTTTTATATGGATACAATTTTCTTGGATGTAAAACATTGTGAAACACGGGAAATTGATAAAAGCAGATTGGGCCTCAGAATACTGCAATCGTTCATGTACGATGTACATCGGACAATAAGCACCTTTACCCATACTTTCACTAATATCTATAGCCCAACCTTAGTACAGGTATTGACCTAATGAAGTTTTTAAAATCTCTACAAAGCTATATAACATAAGCTACAAGAACATCTATTTAAAGTGTTCTATAGTGGTAGGGTATCAAACCCACCGTTTCCCTGTGAAAGACCTCCTAGAGAGTAATCGCATTATAGTTATTTTGACGTGACAAATTATTTTTCTTGTGAACAAGCCATATCTGTAACATATCATTGCAGCTTAAAGTCGTAAATTCAAGCACAATTGTTGTATTTAACATATCACTAATTGGCGCCAAATGGAAGCTTTATCTTGAATTCGAAAGAAACTAACTAGTATGCCAGTTGAATAGGTAACTAAATTACATTTTTTTGAATGTTGTCTTTTCAACTTAAGATGGATACGGGAATCATGTATGCATGTGGTATTTCTTAAACATATGATACAATCCAAAATCACCGTAAAATGCACACAAAATCATTGGGAAATCACCACAATATTATACATACACGTTATTTATCACGCCTAATAACATATCATCATTAGCAGATCCAGGTTTTTAAATGGGGGCGCAAACATTGAATTGCATGGGTTTCGTACGTGGGAAAGCTCCCCAATATCCCAAAGGGCGGCACTCTCCCCTTACACCCCACCACGCCCCGCCCCGAATACTTGGATCTGCCTGTGCTCCCACCAACCAGCATCAATCATTGGTGGAACGATATATCGAAAAGCTACTTTTCACCTCTAACTTTGGCAACAATTTAGAGAATAAGACATGTCTGTGTTCTCCATATCCACTAAATTTACCTCTCAACCCTAATTACACGTCGTTGCGTTATATAGTAAACTACACATAACCTTTTTTTTTCACTCATTACATTGTTCAGCTGATGTGTTCGGTACTTTATCCATCATGTTTCTTTATACACTGTATTTCAATCTATCATGTTTCTTGTTTTTTATACATTGTATTTGAAAGGAAATGTAAATATGTAAAGTATGCAGTACCACTCTCGGGTAAACTATGCAAATTCTGTACATAGTTTTAGATTGCAGACTTTTACAATATGCGTCTTCATTCATATACAGACGATACTACGATATATATAATAACATCTGCATCCACGTTGGCAGATCCGGGGGGCACGGACCCCATCACCATCCACTTTTTCCTAAAACGTCATTTTCATATGGATTTTGCATCTCCGTGAGCTTTCACGTGTTCGAAACATTAAACAACTGATTTCGGCCCGTCTTTCAAGAAAAACTGGGTCAGTCTTTTTTCCTCTAATGCGTCATTGATCCGTAGTAATACAATTGAAAATCTAAATGGTCAGTAGGTTTTTATGTAAAATCCTATTTGTTCTTATTCAATCTTTTTCTTTCATTTTTTTTTTCATTTTTTTTTCAAAATCAAATTCTGTTTGTCCAATTTGGGTCTCCCACTTTCCCTCATAACACACCTAATGTGAAATAAAAACACGATTAACCCAGTTTCTAATCACTCTTTATGCCATAAATACTTTTAAGTGCTTTATACCCGGGCTTTATGCTAAAAACAGTTGAATTGTGTGTGGCTTTATCGCTTAAAACGCCACACAATAGACAGTCAGGGTCATGAGGGAGTTGCCCAAAGTCGGGTCAAAACAGATTGAAAACATTCTATGAATGACTGTGTCATTCCAAGTCGTGATTATCAGACGACATCAGCGTACGCATTTTGTTTACTTTTCGTGACTAGCTGAAGACGGAAGTTTAACTACTGAAGGACGTGGGATATGGGACCCCAGGTATGGGACACGACCCCGATAGATTATTTGGGGTGTTGGAGGTCTTTATATGAGGGCGTTAGTGGGATTTCTGTAAAAACAATAGATGTAGGTATATGAAAGACCGTGGAATATGGGAAACGGCAAAAACGTTAATGTAGGAATAGGGAATAGAATAACTGCTATTGTTCGGACAAGGCTCATTTACGTTGCAGTGCTCAGGTGACTTAACATTAACACCAGATGATTGGTGTCCATGGCTCACTGTCGGTCTTTTTTCTACTCCGTTAGGGAGCATTCACCATTTACTGTTTCTTATCAGCCACGTCAACATCTATTCACGTCATTATTGGTGTGATACCAAGGATCAGTATGCGATAAAGATATGGGTGAGTTTGCTCAAAACCCACCAACAGACACGATTGCTATGCAATATCTCAAATCAAATAATATTCCCCGTATGATGAATTTGTTAATGGACGCGTTAAATTTTACTTTTCAATCTAAAAGCCCGTGGGCGTTTGGATGATAGTACAAGAGGTAACAATATGGGATATGTGAGGTGTGGGATTTTTTGAAATCATCACCCCTCCTTGATGATACATTTCGCTACCTGCATTCTTTCTATCTGCACCCCATGACGTCATTACAGTGATCATATCGTCATGCACCAGGTTGTCTTTAAACTGTGCTGTTCATTTCAAATGAATCATGGTGCATTCATCACGATAACATACAGATTATAGTGGCGACCCCACTCCAGTAAGCGGTATCTGTTAAAAGAATAAGAATAACATAACTAGTGTATAACACCTAGCAAAAAGTAAAATTACAAAAAGATTTATTGTAACATAAATGTATTAATATCATGCATTTATGGTGTAAATAACTGGCTATTATATATTGCTACACATCTGGAATTAGAACTGAAATACAGACTTTTAACAATATAAATACAGTCAAACCTCAAAATAAGACAACAGGGTCAGGTGTTCCGAATCCCAGAGCCTCATAGAAATGGCACCCAGAACCTAATCAAAGAGAAATCATTGAAGCCACTTGTTTCTAGAACCCATATTGCCTAGAAAATGAGAGGATCTGCTCTGTATTACGTAAAGCTTTAAGTAGACCTTACATGCTAATAGATCGTCTGTGAGGCCTTGAACCAACCCATAAATGGGAATAATTTGTCAGTTTAGTTTAGCTTGACCGCGATTGCCCCATATTAAAAACATTACCGTGGAACGCTAGGTAGGTTTGCCTCTCAGATTTCTCGGTAGAGAGGTGAATGACCCGTAATAGGTCAGCGGTATAAAGGTCACTGCTTGAGAGATCAGTGCATGTTGTTGGATATGGCGGTCGACGCTTCGAGGTTTCCGAACCTCCGCTTGGCGTCGCTACCGTCTAATAGTATTAAACACTGTACGGTGGCGACGTGCTGTGTGGAAATCAGCAACTCAGTGGCAGACGTACGACGTATCGGTTTTGGCGACACTGTGTCTGCCATAACCGGGCCGCGAACTTGCGACACAGACAAATCCTGTTTTCAAGTCGTACGCGCGAACCACTGAGCTACTGAGGACCACATAGTATACCGGATAACCGGCTACGGTCGATTTTCTAAGCATAACCGATCCCTACATTGACAAACCGGTTATTGATTTTGATGATTATTTCCATGCCCAAGCTATATATATCCATATATTTTATTAATTTTGCGTGATTTAACATTTTTGGCAGTTCAAATTGCCTTGCTGGTGAACGTAAAAGACGAAATGCATAAACCGCGATTTTTTTTCAAACGGTAATTAATACAGGGTGTCCAATCAAAATATCCAGTCACAGTATCGTTTCGCTTTCCTGAAAATAACATGAAATACTTGGATGAGCGATAATCGGCGGTTAACCTGTTACGGTTCGGTTACATAGAGCTGATTAACCGGTCTAAATTTTCTCGAACCGTCCACACACTTCAACAACTTGTGAGCCCGAAATATATGAGGATGTTGGTCGAAGTATATTTATGAATGCTGAATTCATATGGACACTGAAGAGCCGAGAAGTCTCATGGAAGAGCTGCTATATTTGATGAAGTGGTCTTAATTGCAGCCATTATTGCGGAGAGATGTTGGTTTGGAAACATGCCATCTTTTTTCACCAGACACTTAAATATTAACACTACTGGGAGTATTCATAATAAAAGATACGGATTTTTCAGACTAATTTTCACGTGCTTATCTTAGTAGTAAAATGAAACGTCTAATACCAGGTTTTCTCAAGTTGAAATGGTGGGTGTTTGGGAAACACATATGACAGAGTTTCAAAAACCCAAGTCCGTCACATAAGAGCTTTATTTCTGGAGCTACTATTTAATGCAACATGAAGACTACATAATTTGCAAACGTAATTAATGAGATCTTATTTATTGCACCTTGCTTTAGGATGCCCCCTTGAATGTTGTTTTCAACATTTAACCTTTTATGTGATAAAAGACAATCAACCAAGACATACTGGGTGTTGGCCATTCAATAATGAACACTATGTCGCTAAAATGCAGTGATTCATTTAACGTGTTTAACCAATTTCTAAGTATACTCTCAAATGCATCACAATAATGAACGCAATACATGATATTCGATCATTTTATATTGCTATTTTCATTTTATAAGGCAATATGAGACACAAGGCATGTCTTAATTGTAAAATAATTTTGATCAATTGCAAAAGGAATAAATGAATTTCACTTTCAACTATATACTGGTGTTTTATGTCTAGTGCATCTCACATTTGCCTCAGATCTCTTAATGTTTTTGGGAAACGAATGGTTGAGAGAAGAGTGGGGCCGAGAAAGATACGTAAAATCATCTTATTGTTCCTACAATATACACAAACCCATTTTTCTAATTAATTTCTTTGTAATACATCTTCATATTTTCTCTGGCTGCAATACATATATTTGGGGCATACATCTGGGGAAAATAGATTATGAAGAATAATTTAGTTAAATCCAAATTCCAAAAGGAAGTATGCGTTAATAATATGCTAAAATGATATGCTCTGTTGATGTTTTTAGAGGGTGCTATTTTAGTCATTTTCATATGTGCTAATAAGAACTCTCTAAAGAGAACACCTATATGAAACGAAAGTGTTCAAGTTCATATATTTTACAAATATATCATCCATAAATTGACCACTTCTCCACTGAGACCACCTGCGGCCGTCCATCGTTTATTTATCACCCCTACACTGCGATAATAAGGGCATTCAGGCAATTAATTATATTACGGTGATATAGTCAAATTTCTGATAATCTGTTCAAAGGTACACCAGAAGCACAGAGATTATCTAAGATACATTTCTTTACCCAGCATTAGCGAAACACGTTTTACATAGTGGTGAAAAGGGACGCTTGGACGGTCAAATCTGTCAAATGTGCTGCATGGTTTATCACGTAATTCTTAAAAGGAAAAACATCTTTTCGGTTACATAAAAAAGTCTGGCTTAAGGCTACTGTGAAGTTAAGTGGGAACAACATGCTATGTTCTGTAAGTACTGAAGGCGCAACCATTATTTTTGCCTCAGAGGTTATGAAAAATTAAACATTTTTTTTTATGATTTCCAGCCCCCCCCCACACACACACACAAGATGTCAGCCCCCCACCCTGACACCACCGCCCACGAAATTCCTATAGTTTTCCCCCATCGTCACAATAAGTGCACCACCACCCCCCTCCCCCCATTCCCATCCCCCGACCGACACACCTCCCTTCTCACATCCCACATCCCACACTGCATACATCCCATATTTTTATTTTTTTTTCGGTTTCATTTAAGTTTGCAATGCCGCCCAACACCCCCCCCCCCCCCATTCCTCCACTCCCAATCAAGTTGTGTGTGTGTGGGGGGGGGGGGGGTCTTTCCGAACCCCGTCCCCAACCCGTTTTTTCCATAGCCTCTAGGGCCATGATAAATGTAGTGCAGTAAATGTCATTTATTTAAGTTTGAATATTTTACACATAAATATTTTCTCCGCATTTCGAACACATCCAAATATAATGATGGAAGTTCATTTATCCTGGATCTGATAGACATATGTTTATATTTTAAACTGGATAATAAGAAAAGGGTCAATTACTTATTGAGCTTTCGGCAAATGCTCTTGCCTTAATCACAACAAATGATGTCATAGGTCATCACTGTTGGCGACGGAGAACCCCCATGATACGAATGATACGACCTTAGCGAGCCGAACATCCCTATCACCGGATGAGGTGACAAAATTATTGGAACTATGTCTGAAATGCACCTATTTCACGTTCCAAGGTGATTACTATCTACAAATTCATGGTGCAGCCAGATCCCCAGTATCCCCAATTATCTGCTACCTTTAGATGGAGGATTTTGATAGGAAGACCTTAGATGCGGCTCCCCATCCACCCAGACTCTAGAAGAGATACGTGGATGACACAGTGGTGATCCAAAAATAACAACACACAGATGAGTTCCAAGACCACCTGAACTCGGTGGATAATTTCAACAAGTGAACCACAGAGGGAGAAAGCATAGTTGATGGTCAGAGATCTCTACCTTTCCTAGATACTCTCATTTGGGTGAATGAAGATGCGTCACTACGCACAAGAGTGTTCAGAAAAAGTACACATACAGATCAGTACTTAAACTTTGTTAGCAACCAACCCGTTGAACACAAAGTAGGAGTGGTACGTAGTCTGATGCATAGGGCTGATTGCGTTGTTAGTGATCCGTTGGAGTGTGGAAGTAAGAAAAGACACTTAGGGAAGCTATTAACGGATACTCTTGGAACTTGTTGAACAGCAAGGAAGTAAACAGGGATAAAACCACATTGCCCAGACTGAACAGAAGAGGACTCCCCCAGTAGTAATATCCTATGCCAATGGTGTATCAGAACATATGGAGGGTGTTACATATCTACAATGTCAAGGCATTTTTCAAGCCAGGTAACACCCTTAGACAGTTGTTAGTGAGACCAGACCTTAGATAAGGGGAGAGTGATTGAACCAGTGTACGAGATTATATTAAGTGCAACGATTGTGATGCTTCATATGTTGGTGAGACAGAACGATCCCTGAAAGCAAGGTTCATGGAACATAGATGCCAACGCTCCACAGGGTCGGATTTACACACTGACCAACAGGGACATGGCATTTCTCTCAAGGATACAAAAGTCCTGTGTGTTGAACCGAAGTATTTTGAACGTGGAGTGAAGGAAACGATTCAGATAAGGAGACTGAGACCTTCGCTGAACAGAGATGGAGGCAGACACACCCTTCTAACCATATGGAACAACATGTTGACCCCTCGAGCGGGAGGGGGCACACAGCTGTGGATTCTCCCGCGCCAACAGTGACGACCTATGACGTCATTTGTTGTGACCAAGGCAAGAGCATTTGCCAAAAGCTCAATAAGTAACTGATCTTTTTCTTATTGTCCTGTTTAAAATATAAACATGTGTCTACATCCAAATATCATTAAACAATGTTGTTAGAACAAATGGACGGGTCAACTCCATTCACAATATATCAGAGTGAATCTAACACTTTTAAAGACTTAAAGTGTATGTGTGAATTGCATGGCACGAAGATTATGTTTCCTGTTTCCTCCATGAAAGTGGGAAACCTGTGAGTCACCATCTTTGTACCAACAACTGCCTTCGTACGACGTAACTACGGATCTCTTACCGAACAACTACCGTCTTTTAACGTTCCCGTGTGCATGGGTGGAGGGGTATCCAGAAAAGACCAATTAGAATGACTTCATTATTTTTTGCTCTTCTGCTCATTTTTGTATAACTTGCTCTCCAATCTTAACCAAGCTTTGTGCATCGTGAAACAATGTCCGTGGTTCATACATGTTGACATTTAACGTTCGAAGGGAGCAATAAAATAAAAATGCATAAACTACGCAAATTCTTCAGTGTCGCTAACTAAATTTGGATTTTGTTTGAAATTTATTTTTTGTAAGCTCACTGTGCGCCTATTAAAATGAATACGGTATATATATATATATATATATATATATATATATATATATATATATATATATATATATATATATATATATATATATATATATATATATATATATATATATACTGTCATAAAAGTGCTCAAACATATATATATATATAATGTATATGGTATATATATATATGTATATATATATATATATATATATATATATATACATATATATATATATATATATATATATATATATATATATATATATATATATATATTATATATATATATATATATATATATATATATATATGAATACGGTATATATATACTATTTCTTGTTTGGAAAAAAATGAACCTGAAGCCTCTGTACGTCCATAGACAGATCCGGCGTTTTCAACCCAATCAAATCATCTATTCAATAAGACATAAAAATAGTTATATCATCAATTAATCAGTTAACAACGTACATACATTATTGTTATGTAATAAATAATCCAGTCGACTTAATTAACAGGATTGGCAATAAACAATATACATATACAATAAACAATATACATGCATGACTCTTACATTCATTGTCTGTACACTACTTGTATATGTACCAATCACCGTGAAGTCTACTGTATCCTTTGAATGAAATGAAGTCTGAAAATCACTCCAAATTTAAGCAATTACATATGACAGAGGGTGACAATAAAAGAAGGTAGTTAAGAACTAAACGTGAAATGGTATCTTAATTGAATCTACGACCTACAGTACGAATGTGTACTAACTTCTGCCTCAACAATACAAAAATATTATACCCAGAAGTCTACTGTACCTATTACTAACATCGCCTCGTAACTCTGAATTTCACCCCAATATACAAACAACAAGTCAACACAGGGCAAAAGTTTCCGCCAAGCCCAAAAAGCGCCCTATAAAAGGAAAGGAGCCCGCAAAATTATTGCCAAGAATAGAAACTGGTGGTAAAGGGCTGGAGTGACCCAAACTACATATTTTTCGAGTTTTAGTGATAATTTCAACTCATATTCTAATTGGATTTATATTTTTATTTGTCTATTTTGTGAGAAATTAAAACAGACATAATGGAATTTTGTTGGGATACATACAGTTTGGTAACTGCAATATAGATACTTTTTTCGAAAATTAAGTTTTAGTTGAAAAATAGATAAAACAACAGAGAAGACCAATTAGGATATTTATTTAGAATAGTTTGGTGTTGTGTTGGTGTAGAATAGATTTTTCTAGACAGTGTTGGATTATCAATTTATTCAGGTATACAACGTTGCAAAGTTTCTACATTTTAACAGCATGTGTGCGCTTCTCTTAAAGTTTTTCAACTCGCATCCGGCCTTTATACTTGTCTACCTATTAAAAGCATTTCATCTAAACAATTTAACATATTAGTGTATGCATTTTATCCTTTTAACAGACCAAACTATTTGTTTAATTCACTGGCATCATCAATGCGGTTATAAACTTGATGATTATCTAACATTGCGTATTTGAATAAACTTCCATTTGGAGATATGTATGGCGTTTACGCAGAGGTCTCTTGCCTCAGTATAAAAAGAAAAAGTGATGATGGAGCGGGGTATGGATCGGTGATTATTTTGTCTCTCCTATGGCATTATGAGCTACACAAACTGAGCAACTATCATCTTCAGACGCTATTTTGAACTAAATACGCGCTCAAATTATCAGATTCCCTTTCTGTCTTCTTAAAAGCGGGGTTGGATGTGTAGTGGATACTTTTTAAATCTAAATAGGCTTATTCATATATGCAATATTCGCTGTTATATTCTTTGAATTACTTTACATTCACACCAGATCATGGTATCATTGGCGCACTATTTTGACCTTTATCAACTCTGTAGGGCGCATGGTGCACTTGCCGCTCTAGACCATAATCAATGCTCTTCAATCACATTAGCGCCAACTAGCCTGACCTCAGTTGCCTGTACCTACTTGTTGCGTAGATAGCACATTCCTATGTGCAGCTTATTTATGTGAATGTGTTTGCTCAAGGTCCACTACCAGGCCCAAACAGGACTCGAACTCACGACCCTCTGGTCATCCCTATCCCCTCGGGCACGGAATCAACTGGCAGATCCAGGTTTATGGAAAAGTATTTCATGGGTTTTGTATGTGCGATCGATGGTGGACATGCCATAAACCCTATGAAAATAAACGATTTGTATAGGTAGGGGGCACACGCCCTGCGCCCCCACCCCCACCCCCAACCCTCGCCTGCCCCCCCCCCCTTCCGCCCATTGATCTGCCTATGCCGGAAACAAAGAAGTATATTTTGGGTGTCTGGAGGGCTCTTTTAGGCAAGATGAACTATTCCCATCTTAAGAAGGGTGGAGAGTCGCACCTTTTAACTGCCCTCCTTGACCTTTTAATCGTCGATGCACAGGTTCTAGAATTCCACGAATTGTTAATCACAGAAGGCTTACATGTTTGTAACGCCTAGTGATTAAAACACTGCAATACTGAAGCCATAGATCTGTAGGGACATGTTGACAACTTCAGTATTTCAAGTCTGTTATTTTGTTACGGTAGGACCCCTCTGGGGCAAGAACAATGCTCAAGATACTAGCAGATGTGTAAATCATACAAAACCTGCTCTTGCCATCACTAACTGCTTGATATATGACAAACGTTCAGCCCACTATATGGGTTAAAAATGACACGGTGACACTGTGACCCTTCTGCATGCAAAAATGACATATTTTGACACTGCACTTTTATCAGACCCCATATAAGGGTGTATCAGACATACAAAAAATACAGCAAAATAAAAAATAGTTAAATAAATTTCAATGGCCATCATTCTTCTTCTTTTGTAGCATGACAGAATCATTATTTGCCTTAAATTAATTATTCTGGTTTTTGTTGATGCTGTAAAAAATCTGCAGTAGCAAAAGTAGTAGTGAAACATATGATTTGTTATAGTCAATTTTGTAGGCTGTGATTTTTACAGATCATACTATATATCAGGAATGAATATGTCTTCGTGTGTAGTTATATTTTAGTACTTCAGCAGTATACGCTTGTTTTCAGGGTGTCAAAACTACTCAGAAAGCTTATGTGTTCAATCTAAGAAAATACACGATGTAGGCCTACACAAGTTTAACTACATGCTCTAACGTTATCACTTTTTAACAGACCGATTTCCGTCAAATCTAAAGCACCCTACA